>MAYD01485845.1:0-15275 GCA_001909325.1 Ruellia speciosa
ACGGCATACTTCAAGCTCTCATCCTTCATTGCATGTAAAAATTCTTGATTTTCATGACTTCTTTTCATCAACGGAGACTTCTTCCAAGACTTTGAGCTTTTATTTAAAGGACTCTTCTTGACTGTATTCCCTTTTATTTTCTTTTAACTTCATTAATAGCTCTATCATCAAATTTCTTGAATTCAACTTATTCTTTGTTCATCAAATCCAATGCAAAACTTTTGTCATTCATTTGAACTCTAAACATTTCCTTGCCTTCTGAATCTTTAATGATGCAACTTTTATTTTCCAAAAAACATCTTATAATCATTGTCCCAACAACTAAGGAATTCTCAACAGATTTCGATCAATTTTTGGAACATATAGAACATCTAAAATTAATTTCAAACCTAAATATCCTTCAATTTCCACGATTCCTTTGCCTTTAACAACAAGATATGTCCATTTCCAATTCGAACTTTAGTAACATGAGTTTCATCTAACTCTTTAAAAAGCTTTCGATCATGAGTCATATGGTTTGTAGAACGGATGTCTATAAGCCAAGTTTTCATAGAGTTATTTGCAGCAAAACATGAGGCTGCAAATAAATACCCCTCCTCAACTTGATTCACGACAACATGAGCTTGTTGTTGGGACTTGCAAATCTTTTTCATATGACTACTTCACCACATTTGCCGCACCTTACTTCTGGATTCTGCCAACATCTTTTTTGTGAATGATTTGTTTTCTTATAATGAGGACATGGTGGAAATTTTCTTGACATCTTGTTGGATCATGATTTTGCTAGAAAAGCACCTTCTAGCGATCTTTCTCCCCTTATGAACCTTTTATGTTCTTGTGCTTGCAATGCATTCATCAACTCGAGCAAAGTAATGCTTGAAAAATTCCTTGAGTTTTCCAATGCCACAATTGTTGCTTCAAACTTTTCTAGAACTATAACCAAAATTTTTTGAACTATTTGAAAATCAAGAAAATCAATGCCAATAAGTCTTACTTTATTGGCTATGCCCAAAAGCCTGTCAGAACATTCTTTTATTGTTTATGATTCTTCCATTCTCTGCATCTCAAATTCTTGAATGAAGTTCAAAACTCGCATACCTTTAATTTTTTCATCTTCTTCATATTCCTTTTCAAGAAACTCCATATTTCATGTGTTGAATTCAACGCCATGATTCTGGTAAAGAGTCTTGTTGAGATTGCTGCAAACAAGCTTGCTTTGGCTTTTGCTTTTCTTTATTTTCTCTCAGCATGAAGTTCATTTAAGCAACTATTAGATTGTTTGGAAGTGCTAGTATCTTGTATTCATCTTCAACTACATCCCAAAAATCACTCCCACCAATATATGCTTCCATTTTGACAACCCATATTTGATAGTTTTTTCATCAAATACTGAAGGTGAAAATTGAAAGTTGGATGATGAATCCATTGGATGTGTTTATAGGTTATATTGTTGAAATTTTTTGGCTATCACTCCTCACAGATCCCTCAAAATCAAAATCGCTCTGATACCACTTGTTGTGTTTCTATGAAGAAAAGTATAAGGATATTGTAAAAAGACTTGTTGTACTTTATTGAATAATAGAACATGCTTTTATAGAAAATCATAAATAACAAAGTAGGAAATAAATCCCTAAGAAATATTATAAATATATGCAACAATCAAATCAAATCAAGTCAAATCAAATCAAATATTTAAAACATCTAATAATAATGAAAATATAGACCAAATCTAAAATATTCTTATTTATTAAAAACACTCCTAAAATGCATTTGAGCCCCACCACCCCCATCACCTCACTCCCATAACACCCCTACTGTTGAATCTTTCCCCATGTTACGAAATCCCCTACATCATTTATAACAATAAAGCCAACATGGAAGTCCCCATTCACCCCATTAACTCCAATATCCCAATTCAATTTAAGTCACCCCATTGGTGAAGCAACCCAATCAGACTCCCCTCGAACCCTCAATCTTCCCCCACTTATCTTCCCATTCCACTCCCCACAGACAACCTCAAGCATTGACTCAAGATGACCCAAACCATCAGCTTCCTCCAGCTCAAATAAGCCATGATTACGTGCCCTCAAATATACTAAAATAGCCACAGATATTTGATAACAGTATTTAGACATACAACAAGAACCAACCTTTCAATAAACTCTTGAATATCCTCCACCAAATTCGCCCCCACCATCCCTCGACACCCACTTCTCTTCTAGGCCGAGACGGCCACTGGACACACAATGAAAATATGATTCGGCCCTCTAATTTTTCACCACACAGCCAACACTAGCAATTCCCCTCTAAACCGATTATTAATCATCGTCTAAGAACATCTCATGAATCAACTCACCTCGTCAGCTATCAACATTAATAAAGTTTGCCGCCCACTCAAACCCCCATCCCTCCCTTAAGGGAAATTACTCTAAAAGACATTAGCCGTGGAAATTATTTATCCATCCAAACATTAATTGAATTCTCATCCCCACCTTCCATTGCAATCCCTTTTCCACCAAACCCTTAACCTTCATAAGGCTTTTCCAGATAAACGAGCCCTTTTTAGCCACTGTCACCTCCCCCAATCAAATCCTCCAGCAATGTATTTTCCACCCAACACCTTGTGAACAAACAACCCAGAATCAAGATAAAAAACCACCCTGTCCAACTGTTTTGCCAAAAGTGCCTTTTAGACCTCACCCCCTCCCCACCAAAAGCCCCTGCAAACATGCTCAAGCTCCTTAACTGTCCATTTTAGGTACAAGAAAGACACTCATAGAATAAATAAGAATCCCTTGCAACACTGCTTTGATAAGAAACAATCCACCCGCCTGGGACAACAGTTTTTCTTTTTATCCCCCCACCCACTTCTTGCACCTACCAATAGGCATGCCCAAAAGGGTTTGGAACTGTAGGTTCCAATCGATGGTTCATCAGTTTTGACTGCCAATTCTGGTTAATAGGATGGTCCCAAAGGGTGGTTCGATTACGGTTCCTCTTTTTCAGAATCGTGAACAAGTGGTTAACCGCCGGTTTTTTGCTTTTTAATTTTTTTAAAATTTTCTTTTTAAATTTTAAGTTGATTTTTTTTAGCTTTAGGTTAATAGGTTGTATTGAATTATATTATAGTAATATCACTTAACTTATAATTGCAACTATATAATTTAATTATAAATTTCTATATGTTTTAAACTTTTTAACGTTGTACAATGAAAATCATAATTAATTATCATGTGAAAAACAAAGGAAAAAATGAAACAAAGTGTCAAAATTGCCCAAAAAATCAAAATTTTTTAAAAATAAATAAATAATTAAAAAAAGAAAATTGAGCAGGTTTCGAACCAGAACCAACCCTGGCAACTTGTCGGTCTGGTTTTGGTTTCCCCCTTTGGGTGGGGGGGGGGGAGCGAACCGTGAACCGCCGGTTCGAACCGTTTGAGCATATCTTCCTACCAATGACCGACTAGAAATAGCTTTGATTATGCCCATCCGCCTGCAACGATAGCCGCAAATATCTTCGTTCCCCAACCTCGTTAATAGACATATCCAACAAAGCCACAATCACCTCCCTGTCCTTCACCCACACCCCTTTACTAAATAAAATACTCGACTATGGTTTATTAATTCACTGCCCCAAAGCAAGCTCATAAATCCTCAAAGCCTCATTAATCACATCCTCCTCCTCTTCATTAGCCCAAGCAAACAACAACACAACATCTACAAACATCAAATGGATCACACATGAAATAGAACTAGCAATTCTCATACAAGAAAGCCTCTGACAACTCACTTATTTTCTCAACAATGCACTCAATCCCTCTATAGCCAGTAAGAAAAGGTAAGGGCCCCCTGTCAAAGACCTCTTGAGGGAGCAAACACCCCAAACGGCCTGCCATTTAGAAGTGTTGAATATTGTAACAACCTTCAATTTTTTGGATAATTTTTTGCAAATTAATTATTGAAAATAATTAATAAAAAAGCTAAGAAATTGAATCATAAGTCATATTCAACAATTAGGATTCAACAAGTGAAATCAGAAAGTTCAACAAGAGGTAAATTTTGGCTAATGTATGAAAAGTTGATTCAGTAGTGTCGCAATAGTGTCGTAGATGACACTACGACAGCAAAGAAAGCAAGTTCGTCAACCTAAGTGATTTTCTACTTCAGATGAAGTTAAGTATTTAATCTCTTCATTGGAAACCAAGTACCCACTAAAATTCAACTAACAGGGATCATTCAAGTCTTTGGGACATAGTGAAATACAAAATTAACAATCAACTTTCACACCAAACACTACATCAACATCAATACATTTTACATAAATGACACTCCTTAAAAAAACATGGCATGGAACAACTCTCATTAATTTCTCTTAGTCATCAATTCAACACCCACAAAACTAATGGTCTGCTAATCAAATCCTTGAATTAATCATAATTTGTGTGAGAAAAAAAACTGAAACAGTCTAATAAAGTCTTTCACAATTGAGATTAAAAGAAACTAGAAAGTTATGTAGAAATTTTATAACTGTAAACTTTCATGGTATGTAGATATCTCATCACCAAAATTCTAAAAAAAATTGAAGTTGCCCTGACTTGTGACGTCCTCCACTAGTGTTGACAAAAAAAGAAATATACGATGGGTGGCATAACTTTTCCTATCCCATGCAACTTCGATCCATTGAAATGAGTTCAAGAAGCTTTCATGGAAAGGGTGGTTTCAACAATGACGAATTGAGAGTGACGATTCATGGATGCGGCAACGAAGACTTCAGCTTGATAGAAGGACTGGACGGAGCGCTAGAAAAGGGTGGGTTCAACGGTGGCAAGTCTCGGGTGGAAGGGTTCCAATTTGTTAAATGTTTCGACGGTGGCAATTCTCGAGCGTGAAGGGTTCAACGGTGGCAAGTCTCGGGTGGAAGGATTCCAAGTTGGGGGAGGTGACCTTCAATTAGAAAGGGTTTGTTTAGTGGAGTGGAAGGGTTTATATGATTAAATTATTGTTAATCAACCATTTTTATTTTTAATTGCTTTTATGGTCCTTATCTAAAATCAAATAGCTTAGTAAGGAGCTCACTAAAATAAAACTTATATGGGACTGAACTTAAGTGTAGGTTTTGGATAGGGAGTTATCGTAGAAAAATGCCCAGACATAATATGTCAAAATTGGCTTTGATTTATTTTTTTAATTTTAAGTTATGATTAATAGGTCAACAAAAAACTACTAGCAAATAGAAATAACCTAGAACCTAATAAGGAATATATAGGGATTATCCCCTTCCTAGCCCCAAGCTACAATGCCGATTCTCCTCCTCTCTGCCTACCCTTTTTGGTTTCATCACAAAATTTTTAAATTGGTGATGGCATCGTTCAAAACACAAGAATAAAATTTAAAGTTAAAGAAATCCAATGCTGAAAGCCTTTCTTCATTACGTGGGCTCGCCTTGTCCAACTTCAGCTCGCCAATGCCGACACCCATGCCACCACAGGGGCCTTTGCCTCGCACCCTTGCCTCACCTGTGGTGAGTGTTATCCAGCCAACCGGGAGATCAACCTATTACATGGTTCCGTTATTGTTAACACATTAGTAATATAGTCAATAATACTTATTGAAAGAGGGAATTTACTAAAATTTTCATAAGTTATTTGCTAAATCAAATATAAAGTAACTGAATTTTAATTTATACTGTAAATTTAAAATTAACAAAATTAATAGTTAAAATTATTTTAAATTTATGATATTTGAAGTAACTTATCATATGAGTAACAAATGAAATCAAATTGCTTAATTTTTAACTTTATTGTATATATTATTAAAATTCATTTAATTAATTACGTTAATAAATTTACTGCTATCAAACAACTTTAATAAATACTTAATACACTAAAATTAAGTGATAAATAGATTTATCAATGGGAAATTGGAGTTTAATCCCTATATTTCAAAAAGTTTTAGCAATTAATTCATATGTCAAAATTTATTAAAGATAAATCTCTAATTAAAGTTTGACCTTAAGAATAAATATTTTTGTGACAAAAACGTTTTAGTGTTGAGTTATTTGGGATGTAGTTTTAATATATTTAATTATTTTAAATATATTAGTGCACGTTTTACGATACTATAATGAACATATTAAAAGAATTTAGAAAGATATAGAGTAACTAAAGAGCTAACTACAAAAAATTTTTTAAGAAAGAAATTGACTCTAATTATTTTGGGAACAAAGAAATTTAAATATTACTTCCCCATTTATAAAACAAGGCTTTAGAACAATAAATTGCTTAATGAAAATATTGTTAAACTCCTCACAAATTATTGCTGAATCAATCCGTCCAAATTGCTTAATAGTCTTCTAGATTAATAGATTGCTTAATGCAGGATAGTACTGAATTCTTCACAACCCAAATCAAACTGTCCCTGATGTCTTGTTCCAAAAAAAAAAAAGTAAAAATTGTCCATGCTGTTGAATCAAACCGTCCATGAGGCTTAATAGTGTATCAAGTAAAGACATTGCTTAATGAAAAACTTACCGGAATTTTCACAAACCATTACTAAATAAAAGATAGAACATCACTAAAATTTTCAAAAGTTAATGTTGAATGCAGTTGAATATATTGTTTAATCTTCAAAACTAAAACCTTCAATGTCGTTTAATTCTTCCGTCGGGGCTCATGTCCTCACCTTTTAAAATCACATGACCTGGAATCTGACATGGATGGCTAAGTTGGATGATAACAGCCACATCAGCATTTTCTATAAGCTAATTAACATCAGAACTCATTGTGATTAGTTTTAGCCACCTTTAAGACTCTTATGTAACAAAAAAGAAGAATATGCGTGCTCATGGGCAGATCAATACAATTAGTCAATTACCACCTTCAAGAGTTGCATAATTTGGTATTCAAGAAAGCTTGTAGGCTGTAGCATCTCAAACCATGCACCATGCCTATAAGTTAATCATGTTATGGTAAATTGTATTTTAATGAAACATCTACTTATTTTATTCAAAGCTTAGGTGGAGTGCTGGACCACCAGAAGCAGTATGCAACTTAAATTCCAAGGTATCTTAAAGCGGTATGCAACATAAACAACACTCTGTAAGGCATAATTGTTGTCCGAATAAGCAAATTATCCAAGAAAAAAAATATAAACGACAACACAAGATTTACAAGGTTCAGTCAGAATGGCCTACGTCCATGGGTAGACACTTTTTCTTATTTCTTTAGAATCAATTACATTATTGTGCAATAACACCTTTTTACACCAACCACCTGTCGGCCCAAGCCCTCCGCTTCCACCACAGACCTTTTATTTTTCTTTCTCTCGGATCGTGCTCCCAATTGTCGGGTCAGGCAATACCCCCGGGTTGGCTCCTAAATATTCAAGCCATAGTAATTATATATGAATCCACATTGATAGTAAGTTTTTACCAACTAATGCAAAAGTGCAAAAACCATTGCATTGGATCATGGAACAGAAGAGTGCAGATGCAGGATGACTCCCAATTTACGGAATAAGAAAAGGAGGGTGAAAGAAGATAGATCCGAAACAGAATTATCAAAAAAAAAACAATGAACAGATGCAAATGAACTAACTAACATAGGCTCTGCATGACACAAGCTACAGTTCACTGTAATTGCGCCAAACAGCACGGAATTCTTCACGGAATGTGTTCAGACGAGCTTTTAGATTAGGCGTCCTGAAGCTTGCATGAACTATGATGGCTGAGAGAGAGGAAGGGTTAGAAGCAAATAAAATGTGAAATGGAAAAAACCTTAATGAGATACAGTAAATTACCAAGAAGGCCAACAGCAAATGCCCATAAGACTGTAAGCACAGCACAAGTGACAAACCAGAGGACAAAACTCACTGCAAGGAGTGCACAAAGTAGTAACAAGAAAACCACATTATTTTCACTGTCCAGAAACAATTCTAAGGCCTAATATAAAGAGTATGCAAGACTAAAAATCACTTGCCTATAGAAGATACAAAGACAAACACCCATCGAGGCTGTCCGCATATATATATTGCTCTTTTGGCAGATGGGCGCCCACGAATAACAGGACTACACAAATTACGTCCAAGTAAGAAGCAGCAGCATCAAATGCTTAGCAAATTCAACATATGAACTTACGTATGAGGAGGTCTCATTTTAGCAGCTAAATGAGGAGAAAATTGCCTGACTGTTCTAGTGACCTTTTCGCTGAAAGTACCTGCAAAACTAAAAAAGGACAAACATTTACAGCATAAGCAAGCTGAAAGCAGGAGTATAACAACAACTCAGGACAGCACTCAAGACAAATATCAACGTCAAATAACTACTCAAGAAAAGAACTCGAGTAAAGTGATCATCAGTCAGCAATTAGGAATACTAAAACAAAAACGACATATGCCAGACTCCATTGTTTGTGAATCTGGCCATCCTGGTGGAAATCCATTGATGAATGATGAAGGGACTAGGAAATTCATACCTATCATTTAGAAATGCAATAGTCAAAGCTGTCATTAAAGCAGCAATAATAGCAACTGGCCTTCTGAGAAATCCCAAACCTGAACCACAGCATATTGTTACAGTAACAATGAGTCCTTTAACAACATAGCTAGATAAGGCAGGTAGAATCATTGAATCACTTACCAAGAATGAAAACCACCATTATGAAATAATTGGTCCTATAGCTGTAAAACCCAAGAAATAATTACAGGATGTGCACAAAACACGTTTATCAAGTAACAAAAGCACGCTACAGTTAAATTAAATCAAGCATGCTGTAAAGATTCTCTCCACTCCAACTATACCAGCAATATTTAATAATCTAGAATTAATCAAAGGACACCAGAATTATACACTATGATTGAGTGCTTGTTTGTATAAACGAATCATAAGAACTCGATTATGCGCGTAAACATAAAGGAAAGCAACCGTACTAATAGAGATTGCACTTCAGGCGACTGTTCCATCTGGCGGACGACCGCGGCACAGTGAACCGAGAGAAGAACTCGGAGAAAGGACGCGGCGGCGATGACCAATCTACCTCTCGCAGAGCATCGACCAGATCCTCCGCCGTAACGCTACTCCAATCCATTTATTGATCCAAAATGATCGAGAAACTTGAATTCGATTAATCACCAGAAACCCTAAGCACAAAAATTTTCGCAAAATGGAGTCGGGACTGGAGGAAGAGGGAATTGATGAATTTGGGATTCGATTACAATTCTGAGGTCGATCGATAATAGTAACAAAAACAAAATCAAAATGGGGATTGGATAGTGGTGTGGAAAAAAGAAATAAATAATGTCTGAGCCCGGGTTCGAACCGGGGACCTCTAGTGTGTGAGACTAGCGTGATAACCAACTACACCACCCAGACAAGTTCCCTTCTTGTTACAGAAAGTATTAAACAAAAAATAAACAATTTAGGGAACTACATTCTTAAAGTTGGAATAACTATCAATTTAAATCAAGATTAATTTACAAAATAAACCTTAAATATTAATTTTGTGCATATTCTTTTAAAGTAAGATAACCATCAATACATTATGAAAGATTTACAAAGAGTCCGAGGACACTTCGATATTTCACGGTCATAGGCAAAAAAAAAAAAATAGGTGCATGTTTCATTACTTTACAAAATAAACTTAATACAATTTTATTAATAAATCATAAAAAATATGATCAATAAATATAGTCAAACAAATTGTTTTTACTTTTTAGTTAAGAATTTTCTTTTTATTAATTGAACTCGAAAGTAATTATCGAGTTAACTATGTACCCAATAGAGAGCATGCTATCCATAAATTTAGGACCATGAATAAAAGTGTTAAATTAATTATGCACTTGATGACCATTTTTTTCGCATAACAATAATGAAAAATGAAGGAAATTAACTGCAACCACCGTGATATTAGTATCGGTAAACATAAGTGATAATTCAAACATGGGAATCATAAGATTGAATTGATTCTCAACACGGGAAATTTAGTAGACAATAATAATGTAATTTTACTAACGTAGACTTTATTTGTTTTAATAAACATGTATACAGATTCTTCCCCTAGCTAAGATTAATCTTAGCAAGATATTGGCAAAAGGTAAATTAGATAAATATAGCTTGTAACTCAAAAATACTCTAAGTACGAGTTTACTGTAAACGGGCTCGAAAAGATATCCAGTACCTCTACGACCTAATCAACTCTCAAACGTTGTCCTTGATCGATAGAGAGGCTCAAATACACGACTCGAAGAGGGATCAAAATTGGCTAAATTTTGTCTAAGTCCTAGAGACCCCTCAAGACCTCGATTATACTGTTTACAGGCTCAAAAGGGCAATCGAGGCCATCCTGACCTAGAGTACCCCAAGAGCAATGCATAAATACATCAAGCGATTTATACCTCATTGGCCATGCTCAATGACCGTCACATCTCACAGATTTGTAGATTTTGGTATAGCCTTACCTCGATCAACTATTTCCCACCACAAAAATGTCCCTCGTGCCCTCGACTCGGAATAACCGTTTTTGGTAAATTAGTCGAAAAGTCTAGGATAGCCAAAACTTTGACCCTCGAGCCCCTAACAGGCTCAATTGTATTCTTCACGATCAATGACTTATGTCCTCAACCCCCGCTCTACAAGCCATTTACCTGGCATCGATTCATGTTTACATGCTCCCACTACTTAATCGATACGACACCAATTGAGACTCTGGTATCATCACCTTGATCACGGTTTCCTTGACAATTTAATAGTATATATATAGGCCAAGAAGATTGTACATATGGAAGCATCTAGAACATGTTATTTCGTGGGGAGTTTGTATGTGTCTATCACCAATAATCGCATCCCTGCCCAAGTCAACAGTTACTTTTCTATAATAATAAATATTGTACCATTTAGAATGATCAATGGAATAGTTCAATATGGAGATAATACACCCCTAGCGGGATAAAATTTCTGAAACCAATCTCCCTTTACTTTCAAGTATTTTACCTCTTTCTTTAAATTTGAGCACTTTACTATTTTTCTTTATATTTCTGCAGTTTTGCACTTCCTGCAAGCTACATATGTACGTACTTTTAGTAATCTACCTTCTTGCAAGTTATTTTTCACTCTTTATATTTTATGCAAGTTAAGTTTCCATAACTTCTTTTTACAAACATAACTTTTTCAAATCTTATCTTCTTCCATGGCTCGAGCTCCTGAGTCTCTTCCTATAAATTGGGCTTCTCAGCCCAATTCTTTTCATCTCATCCTCTCTTCTTATCTTCAGCAGTCATATGAGCCTGCATTCATATGCAACTCACATGCACAACACTTTTGGTTCGACATAGCGCAACCACACATCCAACAACGCATAACGCCAACCATTATTGCAATTGTTAGATAACCACTCATATATTGCACAACTAACTCTCTAGGTTCCCTTTAGGCCATACGTGGTTCGTTTATTCGAGAAAAGTATAACTAGCTCGATTCAGCCATCGGTGAGCAAGAAGATAACTGACCCACCAGCGGTCATTTTTCGAGTCTCATTCACACTTCCTTTTGCGATATTTGTCTGCACCCAAGAAGGATACATATAAAAATCACCTTGATAGGAACCCTGATCACTCGAGGCCTCTAGTCAAGGCCCGAATATTCAACGATTATCTCTTACAGCTAGGCGACAGTAGTTTCTCCCTTTGAACTAAGCTGGAAAACCTCTTTTTAGGGAACAATATATTGTTCCTCAGGGGTAAAAGACTAAATCCGTACGTGCACGAGATTTTCTCTCCTGCAATAATTTTCTGGCATGCCTAGTGGGACTAAAATAACTATCCTTGATTGTTGTCGGGTAGTATTCTAAGTGCATCAAGGGAGCTATTACAATGCATTTATCTCATAATACGCGTATGTATCTTGGACATGCTAAAAGAGAAGGATTAACATGCTTAGAGTCATCCCCTAACATTTCTTCCATCCATGAAATCAAAAGTAAAATCAGAGTAGATAGTGGTAGGGGAAAACGTATATCATGGTAGGGAAAAACATATAAATGATGTCTGAGCCCAAGTTCGAACTACAGACCTCTAGTGTGTGAGACTAGCGTGATAACCAACTATACCACCCAAACAAGTTGTTTAGTTTGTACGAAAATAATTTAATAAATGGGCAAAAACAAAAAAGACAGATGTAACGGCCCAATTTCCATAAATTGGACACGTCACCGCCACACCTAACTTATCATGGAATCTAACCTTAAACCCCACAATAAGCTCGGTTAAAGGCTAAACATGATCTCATCTTAACAGAAAAATACTGGACTTTTCGGAAGCAATGTCCCGTACGATCGCAGCTCATACTTGAATAAAACTGGAAACACATAATGCGAATAAAATATAATAAAGTAAACTTATTACAGGCGGAAATATCGAAGTGCTTGTCCCACACCGGGACTCGGCTATTCAATACAAGCCGATAAATATTTACATTGTTCAAAATCAAAAGAAAGTCTTCATATCATCGACACCTGCAACCAAAAAGGTTAGGACGAGGCATAACAAAAGGGTTCACTCGTCCTTACAAAACCATCAGGTAGTAACCTGATTCCCCTATCATCACTATGTCGGAGGTGTGCCCTCACGACCATCACGCTGACCTGAGATGCATCATGTAGCATCATTAGTCGCGAGACTAAGTATGGAAAGTCATACAATGCAAGTAAGCAATCCATACAATCATGAGACGTCAAGATAATATATCCATAAATATTAATCTTGAGTCAATTTAAAATTATGCACAGGCATAAGTTTATAAATCATGTGATGCAATGCATAATCTCAAAACGAGTAAGCAATGAACAGCTTAAAATTTATGGTTTTGAAATCATGCGACAAGCAACACCGAGTCTCCTAAACATGGCGGAGATTTAGGCGCTATACGTATTTATTACTGGAACTGCTAGCCAATTTATACTCATAGTTTAACATTTGCCTCCACACGAACCACCTGTGGCACAGCTCAGGACACCATCAACGCATACAATGCGGACAGTCCCCACATAGCGTGCTCTACCAGTGCGGGAATATCAAATGTTTCATGAGTGGAATAATCATGCATTTGCGTACGAAAATTCGGGACAGACGGAATCACCCAATCTTAATGTCCGGACTGCGGTAGCATCAACAGGAGTGAGAAGGAACTTAGTTCATGAGTTCACATTCTCACGCTGCTCTTAAATCACCGACAAACCTCATGTAAGAGGAGCTACCCCCAATGAGTAGAACAGAACATCATAAGGGACTTATTAAATTGCCCAAAGCTTAAGGCGATCAACCCGAAAGCTCCACTCAATCTTTCAGTTTACGTTTTTACATCTTTTAAGGATGCAATAGTACGTAATTAATTATCATTGGGTTATCACTTGTGTGTGCCAATAACCATAAGGCAGGCTTAATAAATTGCATGCGATACCAATTTCATTAAATGGTCGATTATGCAATATGACAAGCAAGGCACATAAACACATCATAGCATTCATTCATAAGAAGATTGCATCACAATAATTAAAGGCACGTATAATAAATCATGACATGCACTTTAATTTAAATTTACCCGACCGAATGATAATCGGTACTTTAGGAATTAGGTGGGACTAATGGTTGCCCGATGTATGCTTCCATACCTCAATCAACAATCTTCTATAATCTTGACTTTAACACGAACACAAATACGGGCTATCGGCCGCTAGTGTCGGGTACGGGTTCACCTACGAGGCGAAACAATATTAATTATCCGGTCCATTTAGATAATAATAAAAAATATTGTCTAGGATAATTAATTAACTTAAATGGGTTTAAGGGATCTTAAGTCCTAGCCCTAAATTAATTAATTCAAATCCATAGAATTAATTAAATTCATGCCAAGCCCAATAGGCCCATTCCATTAATAATTCCTTGCAAGCCCACAAGACATGTCATTACTCATCATTTAATATTCCATTTTTGTGTTAGTGGGAAATTCCTTATTTTCCCACTAACAACTCTTGTACCAACCCTTAGTGGATCAAACCACCTTATATCTCAAGAACTTCTTGAAGACTCATAAGAACATCATTCAAAATTCCATTAAGTCTCAATCATCATTCGAAGATCATCATGACCTGGGAAATTTCCAACATTCATATCCTTTGATTCCAACATCATGATCATCCACCTTAAGTGTTCAAAATCATATTTTCATGGGGCTGTATATAGAAGCTGTCCATAATCTTATTTTTGTGATTTTGGAGGTTTTGATGGATGATGGAACAAATTAGTTCATTGAACTCACCTCTTTGTGTAGAACAATAATATTCGATCGGATTGCAATTCCTTCAATAAATACTTGAGGCATTGTGGAAGGATTTTCTCACAGTTTGAGAGTCTTTGGAACTTAGAACACTTAGAATATTTTTAGAAAATGAAGTGAAAGTGTTCTGTCCAGGCATGCTGCATGTATTTATACTTGTACTCAATCAAGTACTACACAGAGCTTTTAATATTCCGATTGCATGGGCCTTCAAACATTAAATTCCATCCAATATCAAATCCATAGGTGATATCGAAATGATGAAGGCAAAATTCGGATTCTTCATGCCATTTTGAAGTGATATTGGGAATGTGGAGGGGAATATCGAAATATCCATAAATAATTAATCCATCCTTGAATTAATTAATGCATCAGGAGGCTGTAGATATCAAAATATCTTAATAAGAAGGCCATTATTCCGATTTTGGAGGCCAATATCCGATCAAATCCGATTTTGGGACACATTCCGATTTCCTTCACAAAAATATTCCGAATATATTAAGAAACATTCCGATTTCCATTCCTACATTCCGAATTCAAGGCCAAATTCGGAATGTTCCCATATTACTTGTCTTGAATTGTTCTCTCTCTTCATTAAATGTTGAGATATCATAATCGTTTCATATCCCAGAAATCAAGGCATGCATTAAATGCACGTCATTTCCATTTCTCTCTCCAGAAGGGGATTAAATTCGGAATCACTTCATGAATTTGATATATTCCAATTTCAAGGTATAGAATCCGATTTTAGGCCAAAAATTTCCGAAACAATCCAAGCATTTCCGAATTTATCCGAGCAAATTCGATTTCTCGATTTCTTTTCCATTTTATTTCCATATCTTGATTCCATGCCTCAGAATTAATAATCTCATGGCCATATCTCAAGCACAATCCGATCTTATCATGAAAATTCTGAAAATATTCCGAGCAATTCCGAAATATTCCGAGCATT
>MAYD01485846.1:0-10237 GCA_001909325.1 Ruellia speciosa
TATTTATGCAACCAGACGTCAGCATGCCCATTAGTCATGCTACAAACAATTCCTAAACCTCATAAATTAATACTGCATACATTGGCTGGAAGTAGCAAGTATACTTTCCATTATTAAGGCAATCTGGATGCTCATTTTGCATTGGCCTGAGGACTGACCGAGGACAAAAGATGTACAAAACTCCCTTAATACCAACAATAGATTTAGAATTGTGAAAAGGCAGCCAAAGGTACAGCTGTTAAATATGACCAGAGGTATATATCGGAGACTGAACCAAGAATCATGCAATTAGTAGCACCTTTATTGACACGAGATATATCAAATCATATGCAGTAATGTGGAAGACAGATAGCCTTAGCGGACATAAAATCTATAAAATCATCAGCAGTAATGTGGGAGACAAATAGCCTAAGGACAAGAAATTTCAAAGAACTAAACAGTGTACTACTAATACCCCTGAATAGGAAAGGAACAAATAAAAATTGACAGGAGATTTTTTTGTAGAAGCAGCCAATAATTAACATGCAGTTAAATGTTCACCGTATTCATTGAATACAACGATTATGCAAAAAAAACCTACCAAACCTCTATTTTTAAAAAGTCTCCACCTTAATAACTGCTTAATTTCTGAACCTTAAAAAAAATGAACTGTTTAATTTCTGATGCTAAAGAAGAGCAAAAGAATAAAGTCTGAACAAATAACCCAATGGTTAAGACACCAAAAGTTTCAAACGCAAGTAGAAACACTAATGACTTGAAAATTTCTCCTACCTCTCACAAAGTAATCCTTCCACGACATAACAGGGGAATGAAATCTGTGAGACCAAAACCATGTAATGGCCCTCGACAATACAGCTTGCATTGCAAAGTGGAAAGTGTTCATCAACAGTGGTGCAGGAAATTTCCCCATGTCGTCTCCTAATAAAGTTTTGTTGTAACTGCTCCAAGCAAAAAAAGTGAGCAGCAAATTTATAAGAAAAAATATTCACCGAAATGATGCAAAATAATCATCAAAAATTGAGAAAGTAAGTACTCACAGAGTCAGGAATGTACTGAATGTGTACCAAACCAGTATGAAAAAGAGTGTCTTCAGCACATCAGGAACAGAAATAGGGTTCTTCAAATTTCTGCTTGATGAACTACGGTAATCAATCTGATTAAGGCCATTGGCACTACTTGTATATCTCTTTTCACTACCATTTTCATTTTCAATGTCAAGAGGCACATAACTCTCATTTTGATTTCTCATATCAGTAGTAGAAGCACCCCGATTAAAATCACCGGAGTGCTCCATTCTCTGCTGAAAATGACTAGAATTGAAGCTCTCTTTGTCCAACTTAAAATCAAAATCTAGTTCATTTACTGCCACAACTTCCAACCGAGCTGGATTCAGGATTTCATCCGTGTCGAACCACCCCGAGAAGGAAGGGTCCCGGCTAATTCCTGATCTCCTATCCTCTCTCTTCAAATTGTCAATTCCAATTTCCTCAACACGTTCAGATACTAAATTGCTCTCTACCATTTGCCTTCACCACATCCTTTCTCAGCCATCTAAATCCTAAACCTTAAACCCTGTACCACACGACTCCTCGCCTCATATTCTAACAAATCCCAGTCAAACAAACCGAGAAGAACTTAACGAGCACCAGCCGTAATCTCTAGTCAATCACCTCACGGTTACCTACATAAAAGGGTGAAAATTGATCTGAATTATTCACCAAAAAGGTAATAACAAACCCAGAAACTCCAATTCCAATCGCTCAACTGGAGAATACGAGAATTCAAATTTGAAAGTGCAAGAAAAGGATCAACTTTACTCAACTTAAATGTAAAACCGGAACAAGCCAACTACAAATGCAAAGTTTGGATCAAAAAAATAAAGTATATGGAAGACTTCCGGTAAACAAACAAGAACGAAAAGGGATTGAACCTGGGAGTTGGTGGATTTGGTTTTTTCACTTTTGTCCGGCGTTCCAGCGCGGAGAAATAGGAAGGAATATATGAGTATAAATCGGAAGGTGGATTGGATCTATGGGCGTTGAGAGCTTTGGTTGGCTTGTTTGGTTTGGTGGAGTGTATATTGTAATATAGGTGTTGTGGGGTGGAATTGCGTGTCGGCAGTTAAGCTGTTAAATGTCACACACTCGCATGTGGTTTCCAACTTACCAAAACTACAAACCTAAACGTAGGTAATTTTTCAAGTTCTTTCAAAAATTATTTCTCAGCTGGTATCGGTTAGGTAATCCAAATTATTAATTGATTATAGGAAAAAAATCTTTATTTTTTTTTTTTTGGGACAAAAAGCCCCAAGAACTATCTAGTGAGGAAATAGAGCCGGGCGTTCCTCCAGAAGCCGAGTCTGTAAGCTAGACAGCGTACATTCGAACACCAACGTGTCAAAGGTAGTCAGAGTGGTGATTTTGGCCATTGCGTCTGCTAATGCGTTCGTCTCTCTAGGTGAGAACCAAAACAAAAGTTTCTCAAACCATTCGATATGCGCCAGAATGCGATTGCACAGAGCCGTGTAGGGCCCCTACTCCGTATGATTTCGTAACACCTTAATAGCTTCAAGCGAATCACTCTCAATGATCACCTGGTGAATCCCTCGCTGCCGAGTTAAATCCACCGCAATCCAAATGACCCACAATTCGGCCTGAGTCGGTTGACAATTGCCAATAGCCTTGTGAAACCCAAATTGCCATTGCCCTTGAAAGTTTCTTGCAACACATCTTTATTTGGCGTTAATTGTGAGTATTTTGAACCAAATATCAATTTAAAATACTATTTATAAAATTATATGAGGGTATTTGGCAATTAACTTTTTTAACTTTAATTGAATAGTTTTTAGATATTTAATCGAGTCAAACAACTAATTTTAGTATTTGGTGAACAGGTTTTTAAATTAGTTTATTAGGCTTAAAAAAATAATTTTAAAAAGTTGAATACCCGGCTGTTGATTTGATTTTCCGAAATCAACAACCATGTTATTGGAGGAAGGACAACTAAATTAAAACTACTTTTCGAAAAACTATAAAGAAAGCGGTGAAAGATAAATAAAAGATTTGGTAGTCTGATCGACGACCCGTTTTCCATTCTAAAATTATATATAAATACAAGTGTGTCCTAACCGTTACAATCTAAGAAACCGCCTTTAAGTGCTGCCACTAAAGTTAACACTACAAAACCGACTACTAAGGGCTACCACTAAAGCTAACACTAATTGCCCTTAAGGGCTCTCTCTATTGTACAATAATTACATGGAGGTCGTATGGTGAAGACATGGGCGTGACTGTCCCCAGCAGCATCACCAAGTGGCTCTTTAACTTCAGTCTTATCCTCCGACCCATCATCCATTATGCAGGGTCTATCTCTAATCCCTCTCTTGGCGGTCGTCAGTCTCACGGCCCTGTGTCCCGTCAGCCGAGCTTAATCTCGACCCATCTTTCCAATTAAGATTCAGCCTAGCCGTTCCTTTTAGTGACTCACCTTGCTCGGCTGGCCTTTACCCGACCCATCTCTAATAGGGTTCAGTCTGGCCGCACTTCAGCAGCCCTCTTCTGTCCTAATTAGTCTGCCAATCAAGCCATCGGCCTTGCCTATGGCCGTGGCTCGTGGCAGTCGTGGCTATTCTAACTTTTCAGGTGTTAACACCAGCATTTATAGCTTTTAGTTTTTTAATATATTTTTTACAGATTTTTTTCCATATTTATATAACAAGCAGTTATTTTACCATACATTTTTTACAAATAGCTATTAGTCAAACCAACTTACTATATCAATTATCAGCTGTTTGTTATTCCAACCAACTAATCGTTATCAGTTATTCGCTATTTCAACCAAGTAATCGTTATCAGCTAACAGTTAATTGCCAAACATGCTTATACCTTTTTCATTTTAACCAACTAATTACTATCAGCTAACAGTTAATTGCCAAACAATTACTTCTGCCTCCCGGCATACGGAGCAAAATATAGTGTTAGCTAATACGGCCACAAAGACTTCCTCCACTATTGCCAATGGAGTAGGATTCGCCCCCACCATCGTTTTCAAATCCTCGTCGGCCGGAACGAAGTTCTGACTATACTTAGCGCATGTGGCCAAAGTGCTCGCCATCGTTCTCTTATCGAGGCCAACACATTTTCCGCTATGATTTCCCAAACGGTTGGCGGTCTGTTAGCCGATCTTGAAGTTAGAGCCGACCGTACTCTTTGAGAGTACGTCGGTCGTGGCAACAGGCTTTCGATCTTGCTAATTAGG
Organism: Ruellia speciosa; assembly: GCA_001909325.1. Lineage (NCBI taxonomy): Eukaryota > Viridiplantae > Streptophyta > Magnoliopsida > Lamiales > Acanthaceae > Ruellia > Ruellia speciosa. The sequence goes on from MAYD01485846.1 coordinate 4,258, forward strand.
CATCTGTGTTGTCCTCTTGTCTCTGGCTGGGCTAGGAGTCGAATATCTTGGCCTCTTGTTGGCCCTCGGAGCGGGTGTGGCTACTTCAGGGCCATGAATTATCACTGTGACCTTCTGGCCAGGGTAGCAACGCTTAATGGCCTCGAGCACTTCCGGGTGAATATTTGGGATGTTATTCGTAGCCTTAGGTGGCTTGTCCTCTTTCAAGGTACCGTTGTTTTCAACCCCAATCCCTGTTCTTGCGGTGGGCCGCACGGTTTCGCTGAAATTGCCGGTATTGGGTTCTTGTCATTTTCTGTGGCCGCAGTTGCTGCGGCCCAATCGGTGCTGGCTCGTCAGCTTGCCAACTTTCGGCATGGGTCATCTTAGGGATTCGGGTTTTGGGCTCGCACACCTCAGCCCTAAGCCACCACTTGATCTCGCCCTTTGTAACGCCCCGATTCCCATAAACCGGACACGTCACCGCCACATCTAACTTATAACGGAATCTAATCCTAAACCCACCATAAGCTCGATGCTAAAGCTCCTAATTATCTCGTCCTACTAGAGTACGCTGGATTTCAGGAAACAATGTCCCCTCTGATCACAGCTATATGCTTGGAATAAAATAAACACAGAAAGCAAGAATAGAAATTAAATTAAACAAGAGTTAATTACATTCATTCATAGTCAAAAGAATGTCCCACACCGGGACTTCGGCCAATTAATACAAGCCGAAAGTAAAAAGAATGAAAGAGGTTCGACAGACAAAAGTTGATAAAAACCTGCAACCAAATACAAGGTTAGCACATGGTTATATATCAAGAGATTCTCTCGTCCTTACAAAACCCCTCAGGTGATAACCCAATCCCCTAACGACTAGCCAGAGGTGCGTCCTCACGGCCATCAGTCCCACCTGAGACGCAACACGTAACATCATTAGTCATGAGACTAAGTATAGAAGGCATACTCACAAAGATTGTACAATTCACGCGATCATGAGACACTAGGCAATATATCCAGAAATATCAACCCAGGGTCCATTAAAAGATATGCAACGGATATCAAGTTCGAATAATGTCATGATGTGCACAATTTCAAATGTATAGGCGATGAGCAGCTTAAAAGTATGACTTTGAAATTATGCAACAAGCAACACTTGGGCTCCACTAAAATTGGGAGGCGAAGTTCTATACATGCGTGTACTTGGAACTGCTAGCCAAGTGTATACACGTATAGTTAAATGCCGGCCTCGCATACGGGCGACCCGTGGCACAACTAAGGACACCATCAACGCGTACAATGCGGACAATCCCCACTTAGCGTGCTCCACGAATCCGGAAAACCAGGCATTCAGAGTGGATTACAGAATCTATCTCAACGAACCAAAGTCCAGTGCAGATGGAATCACCCGATCGATACAACAGGACAGAGGTAGCATCAACGGAATAATTGAGAACTATTGTTACCTTAGTTCTCGTAAAACAGAGGGCACCGTTCCTCCGCTCGAATCGTCCGTGATGACAGCTGTATTCTGTTCATCTATTCTTAAATCACCGGCAAACCTCGTGTAAGGAGAGCTACCCCCGACGAGTAGAACAGGGTTACTAGGAAAGATCGTTCCTAGTTTAAAGGCTTAAGATAATCAACTCAAAAGCACGCGACATATCCACTCATTATTTCGGTATACATATTTACGTCTTTTAGAGGATGCATTAATATTCGATTAATGGTCGTGTTCCTCTTCGTATTCTCCCCAAATCCTCCTTGATACAAGGGTATCGTGAACCACTTGATCAAGTACGGTAAGGCTTAGTATCTTGCATGCCAACCAATTCGATTAATGGTATTTTATGCATATGGAAGCAAGTCACACAAGGTCACGAAATAACACATTCATCAATAAATAAATTTAAGCTAAATATAATAAAGCTAAATTTAAAGGCATAATCGTAAAATGCTTCATGGCACGCAATGTATTCAAATTTACCCGGCCAAATAAGATTTGACACTTTAATGGTTTAGTTGGGACTTATGGTTGCCCGATGTATGATTCCATACCTTAATCAACAGTCCTGTAAAATAACAGCAAATGGAACACGATCCTATAAGCTGCTACCAAACGGGTCACCTACGAGGCGAAAGGAGTTTAATTAATTACCCGGTCTGAATAGTCAAAAATGACTTAGACAATTTAACATTGTCTATGGATAATTAATTTGAAGAACTCTTATTAGGTTCAAGAATTCTTAAGTCCAATGCTTTCAGTTCTAAAGTCCAACTATCGAGTCGGGTTGTGCAATCATTGCAACATATTTGGACTTTATAAAGCCTATTATCAAAACAAGTTAAAACCCATTAAATTCAAGAATAAACTCTTGAATATATTTTTATAAAAATTAGGGTATTGGCCCTTAAACCATTGTTCCAATTAATTTTAGAAACCAACGAGTTTCTCAAATTATTAAACTAGGATAATCAATCCCAAGTATTAATCCGAAGAGTTCTTGGGTCATTGGACCCTTAACAAATTTTCTAACACTTAAGAAAAATCCCAAGTGTTAAGCCAAAATCCACAAATTAGGGTTTTATCCAAAATCATTCTAATATGATAAAAGTCTCGTTTTTAGTACTCCATTGCGACCAATGATGTATGAAACATCAAGATCTGGTTTTGAAAATGCTCCAAATCGTCCACTGTGAACAATAATTAGGGCATTTGGGTTTTGGTAAAATTGGTTAAATCCAAAAGATAAACCGAACAAAATGTTGGTCGAAGTGTGGGGAACAAGATTATGTAAATGGATTAGAATTTTACCAAATAATAGTGCTTGAATCTAGCTTGGAAGGTCACGGTGAACAGTAAATAAGAACACTGGAGTGGTTCAGATATTTGGAGAAGAAGAAGTGAAGGTGAATGGGAAAAATAACTAAGTCCTTAATTTATAGGCAAAGGAGTACTAACAGTGGGGTCTAGCAAGAATCGTGTAATAATACTCCTTAAGGTCAAGCCATGCACGTGCTGGAACAAGAAAAGTCAAAAACCCCAAAGATGCGATTATTGGCCTAAGCTCACGTAATCCCTCTTCAAAATTGAGAATCGCATATTATTCCAGCCCTTCCAAGTTCGCGATTTGCGATAATAAGCCTTAAGGCATCTTGTAGCATAATCGAGTATCTCTTGTTTCCTTCAGTATTATCGTATCTTCCAAAAGATACGAATCGCGATAATTCCTCAGCCATGATCTTACTGCCTCATAATCTCATACTTCGTTCCTTCAGTATATTCGAGTATCGCATTTTTTTAAAAGATGCGATATTTGATTCTTATACAATGTCCGATTCTGCCTCTTGTGAATTTTCTATCTCTTTCTTATTTCCTCATGCACGAGAATCGCATAATTCCATTTATGCGATTATGCCTTGAAAGATATGAATCGCGAAAATTGGCCTTGTTTCCTTATTTCCTTCCTTAGTATCGCATCTTTTCAAAAGATGCGATGTGCGATTCTTCTTCTTGAAAATCTTTCTCTGAAATACACGAGGCTAGATTACACTTCATCAATTCTTATCAATTTGATATTATGCACTGCTCCAATTCATGTCTACTGTTTCAACCATTACGTAAGCCTTAAATTCTATTTAATTACATTACTCCCAAATAATATAATTAATTTCTTGGCTTACTTTATAATGTGATAAATTTATCTTAATTAATTTCACCGTTCGAAATTAATTTATTCATCACATCGGATTAATTTCTCAATTCAAGGGAATTTAATTAAGCACCTTCAGTACTCAACTTCTCTGCAACCTTAAATTTTATTTTAATCCGTTTTGATTTATAGTACCTTAAATTCTAATAAATCAGTATTTGGTAATTTCCCCCGGAATTACCACAATTTCTGCTCCTCGCGTTCGATGCTATCGAGTCATCGATTCGGTCCGATCCCGTTTTCGCTTTCTATAATTAATTATCCACAATAATTAATTCGCGAATTTTTTTTACTGAATTTTAGAGACTTTTATATGTTAATCCGGTTTAATTCGAATTAATTACCTCGTGTAATACTGGCTATTACATCCTTTGCAGGCATTCTGGTTCCCTGGCCCCCCTTGCTTTTGCCATTCTAGGGGTCATTTTGTTTTGGCATCTAGGCTCTCACAACCGGACGTCGCAGCTCGACCTCGGCTAGTTTGTTCCCCGCCCATGCTAACGGCTAACAGGCACCACCCCTACCTTTCTGGGTGGTAGGAGGCGTCTGCACCAGCCTGTTCCCTTTCACCTGGAATGGCCGTTTACTGCTATCCTGATATTCCCTTGGTTGATTGAAGCTAATGGTAAAGACTTTATCTGCCGTAGTTAGGTCCGGTAAAGACCGTCCCCTCCGAGTGTCGTGCATCAAACCTCAAGCCGGGGTATTAGCCTTTGGTGACTCCAGTGTTTTCTCTTTGCCTTGATCGAGCTTGGGCGGGTCAGACGCTTTTCCTTTTCCCTTGTCGGCCTGTGTTGCTGGTCGTATCTGTCCGTCGTTAGCCCCATCTCCCTGGCTGGATGTGTAATACCCAGTATACTAGACTGGTTTAGAATTTATTAATTAATTTTAACCAAAATAATTAATCGCATAATTATAGATTAATTTGAAATTTTGAAATTTATTTAATAATTGATTAATTAAATAAATTCAGTTGGGCTACACTTAGTAAAATCAATTTGAACCCAACCAGAAAATTGGTCAATGAATTTAAATTGGTAAATTAAATTTTCAGGAATTTAAATTAATTATTATTATTAATTTAAATTTGGAAGGGGCTGTAATTAGTAAAAATAAATTTACTTGGATTTAATTTATCCAAACAGCCAAACAATAACCATAATTGATTATTGGACAGTGTTGTGTTTTTTATTATGTTATTTTAGTTTAAGAAACAAAAAAAAACGACAACATTGGGCCCCACAGGTGTATGGTTGAGTGAGGTATTGTTTGTTTTGGGTGTGTCGCATTTTTTATTGTCGTGTTTTTTATTTTTGCTAAAAACAAAAAACACGATACATGGCTGATTTCCCCTTTTGTGTCGAGTTTTTTATTAGGTGTGTCGCGTTTTTTAGTTTTTGTTAAAACAAAAAACACGACACACACACACACTCGAGGTGTACGGTTCCTGCTTTTGTTATTTCCCAAGGCAGAGAGGGTTATTGGTTGTTTTACCATTGTCGTGTTTTTTATTCTGTATGAAAATAAAAAACACGACACACCCTTCATTCTCTTTCAGTGTCGGGTTTTTTATTACCCATTGTCGTGTTTTTTATTATGAAGAAAACACGACACACCTACAGTGATTTCACATTCATTTTTATTTTTGAGGCAGGCTGCATGTTGTTTTCGTTCCTGCATGTGTCGCGTTTTTTGTTCTTTAGAAAGAAAAAACACGACACAACCCATTTTTCTTTGAGATTGTCATGTTTTGTGTTTTTCAATCATTGTGTTTTAATTTTTAAAAAAACACGACACCAACTAAATTTTTACCATCCCTTCTATTAATAAGGCATGGCCGTCCAGATATTTATATACCTTGGTTCTCTTATTCATATTTTACCTGTTTCATTCTCAACATCCTCCAGTGAGCATTTTCTCTCAACTCTGTGAAAACATTTTACTAGCATTTTGGGGAAGGTTTGATTTTCTTGAAAGAAAATCAAGTGGAATTTCATCCAGTTGTGTATACTCTTTTAAGAATAGAGATAAACATTTTTGAAGGATAGATCTTCATTTTTCTTTCAATGCCTTAAATTTCAGTGGGGTTTTTATAAACTGGAAAATGTTTTGAGTTTTGTAAACCTGGTTGCTTTCATGCAAATACTTGTTTCAGTGAGGGAAAAACATTTCTTTATAAATGTTGCATTTTTGAAATGGATCAAAAACTCAGTCTTGAGATGAACTGGATGAATGTTTTGGCCTTACGGTTGAATCTCAATAATTGAGCAAACAAATGTTTCTTA
>MAYD01485854.1:0-11119 GCA_001909325.1 Ruellia speciosa
TACCACAAATTACAACCATTTCCATTTTAACTCATCTCACATCCCAAAAAATTTTCAAATTGAGATAACAACCAAATTTCCATTTTAACTCATCTCATATCCCAAAAATTTCTCAAATTGAGATAACAACCGGTGCCAATATAAGGAATTGAATTTATTTAACAATACTACAGTCTGCATTCACAACATTTGTGGTACTCAGAAAAGAATATTTGTCCTTGTTTATCCGAAAAATTAAGTGAATGGTTTATCCATCAGTATGACCCCAACACGTTCAAGAGCGTGGTAAGGTATTCATCAGGTCAAACTATAAACACCTGAAGACTCACAAGTGCAAAATTCATTTTTACCCTTCCCTCTTCCCAATTCCCATTACAAATTTCAAAAACATACTTAGTACTTTTTCTACCAACAGTGTATTAAAACAGCAAGCTACGTGAACAAAGTGACAACATCTCTCCGGTATCCTCGGACCATCAAAAGCCTCGGCACGTTCTCCACCAACAGGTCCATATACTCCATGTAAAAATATGCCGGATGGTTCACTGGGGGAGGAGGCAGACTCACCAGGACCACTGCAGCCATTCTCGAGTACTTCAGTATCGTAGAGTTTAACTTCAAAGTAGTGAACAAGAATTTCTCCACTTGCTGCTCGTTCACAACAACGGGTTTCCCATCAGCCATCAGGGGCGTCCCTTCTTCCTGAGCTTTGTCCTTCATTTCTGTCATATAGCTGGCAATTCTCTCTTGGGCGCTAGTGAATGCTCCCACGGATTCATCTTGTTGCTCAGAATGCGCATCCCACGATTTCATTGACAACACAATTACCTCAGCTTGCATTCGGAGATCGTAAAGGAACTTCTTTACATCTGCCTTGAGTTCCTCTGCATCGGAATCCTCCTCAGCAATACAGAAAACCTGAATCTTACAGCTCTCAAAGCTTTCTTTTGTAAGGAGGAGCTGGGAGAGAAGAAGCATGAGGCCACCATCTCTTACTATCCAATACAAATCGATGGTTCCGTACTGTCTCTGGTACTCATTAGGCCACTCATCAAGGCCCTTCACAATAACAACTGCCTTGTTTGCAACAATGCAGTCATTTATTATCCCCACAAATGTGGCCGGTATCTCAGTCAAGTTTTCTCTACGCCATATCTCAGGATACCGCATTACCACAATATTAGGCTTTAGATTGCCGAGACCCATTGTCTGAACAATGCCACGGAATCCATCAGACATGGAAGTGGCAACCACTATCTCCGCAACACCTTCACATCTTTTGTATTCAATGTAAGTACTCAGCGCCCTGCAGGCAGCCTTTGCATCCTCGGCGCATTCATGATAATCTCCATCTATGATAGATACAAATATGGACATTCCCCTTCCTTTCTTCTTCATAAAATTTGCAAAATCTGCAAGTTTCGGGTGGCAGGGTACATTCTCTGGCAATTTGCCCCATGGCCGGCAGAATATGAGGGGGATAGGATACCAGTTCTTTGGGTGGACCTGGCTTGCTGCCAATTTCAGGATGTAATTAGGTCAACACAAAGAAGCACAACTTGCCAGAATAATTCCCTTTTAATTTTCAGTTGTTTTTTACAAATATACAATCATATAATACAACAACACATATCTAAATCAAGGAATAATAAATTACTTCTTAATAACATGATCATAGAGGAATCAAGACAATTTCGGACATAACAAACAAGCATGGCATAAAATAGCAGAAAGAACTCCTAATATTAAAACAAATATAGTCATAATGAAAAATGAGAAGAATTTACGGACCACGTCTTCATTTAGGTTAACAAATTCCATGCAATAAATCATTCATTCATTCAGAAAGTGCCAAAGTGGCATTTTATAACATACCATTCAAGTTTTAACCACAACGATAGACTGCAGCCATCCCCAATTCCATAAATGCTTGGTTATGGAGAATGAGAATAGTGGCATCATTAGAAACTTGGGTAATCTTTTAGTAATTTATTTCTTAATATAATTTTTAAAAAAGGACTAAAGTGTAGAAAGTTGTCCAGGACCATGAAAGAAAAATTGTATGCTAGGCATATTTTAGAGGAAAATACATTGAAAATTTTTTAGATGGGTTTGAAGTCCATCAGCAGCTAAAGATAAGCCTTCGATGTTTCCAGTTTTAAAAATGGAACTTCATTCAAGGCATCTTGTTTTACCAGGAAATAGCATTTTGGGGGGCAGGATTAATGCACAATATAGTGAGAATAAATTTAGAAGCACAAACCTCCCAGAGATCGAAGACTACGAAGAGCAAGTTGAAAGTAAGCACTCTTGAAACCATCACCCCAGTCCCCAGCTTTTCCTTTGACGCTCACATAATAATATATGAGGGTTGCCAAGGCTAAAGAGACTACTGTGAATGCCCAAGAAATCAAAAACATGATAACTGCAAAAGAAAGAAAAGACAACTTAAGACAAGAAAATTTATAAAAGATTGAGTTGCACAAGGTTGCATATTGCTGAAAAGAGAAAAATAAGAGGTATGAATACTAGCATGCAGCATGATAGTACAGAACACAAATTACATTGCATGCAAACTTCAAGGATTTCAAAAGTGGCAGTAAGGTAGGAAAAAATAGATCTGGTCATCCATGTGCAGAAAAAGCTATCACTATGGGATGACTCCATTTCACAGCCCAAGGCAATTAAATTTCACAAATAATGTCTTTGCTTTGAGAACTTATTACGTCAAATGATGGAAAAATAGTTCGTTTGTGTAAGAACATGGAAGTTCAGAGACAGTAACTATGGGTGATGCACCCAAATGCAACTACACGTCTAAGCTAAATGAAAACCACAAGTGCAGTCCACCACAACGCTTTGTACGCACTCCGGGACACTTTTTTGGTACTATGGACGATTAGAATCCTTAAACTTATACTTTCATAATCCTTCTGCTACAGCACAGCCTTATCTCAATGAAAATAAATACATAGGAGTAGTGTTCATGAACCTTGTTTTGGATCCACTTACGGATCATCCTAACCACAAGCATTTACATCGAACACTATTTTAAGAAAATGAGATATTGGTTGCATGTTTTGATGTTTGAACTAAGTTAAACCATCTATTAATTGTGTGACTCCAGCAGTTGTAACAAAACATGTTATTAAACCAACTTGCATTTATATCAAGCTTAAATGTACTCACAAATTTGAAGATATAAGCTAATGCTGCAAACATAGAACATAAATCAAATACAGAGTCCAGGCCACTATTCGGCTCCTGGATATGTAATGGAGGCTGATATATTATGTGCAATAAATGAACAATTACAGTAATATAGTTATGGAAAAAGAGGATAACTCAATTTATTCTGAATCTCTTGGCATAGGTCAATGCTTGATTAGTATGGGTGCACAACAATGACTAGAGGAAATTGTGGATGACATGAACTAACCTATACACAGCAATGCTCCAAAAAGGGAGAGACTCCAATGGTGGAATTTCCACCGAGGACGCCAGCTGGGGGCATCCAATAGATCCAAAAGAAAACAGGATAAGTTGACTCCACCATAACAAAGAAGGTAGAACATTGTTATAGTTGGTGAAATAAGGTCGAGATTGCCAATAATAACACATGCAATACAGAGGAAGGCTGTGAATAAAGTAGCCACATGGGGTTCACCCCCATCTGCCACTTTAAAGTAATTAAGAACAGGTAGAATATCATCATTGGCTATTGCCGCGAGAAGGCGTGGGGCACCCGTCAAGCTCTGTAAAGCTGCACCTAAGGTTGAGAGAATGATACCAATATAAGTGATTGCAGGGACAGGCCAAGCGACAGTAGCAGTGAGTAACCTGCAAAGCAGCTTTTGTTAATCCCAAGAAAATAAATGTCCGTATTCGGATGTTAGTCCAAAAGAAAAAAATTCAGTCATATTTTCATAAATATGTCAAAAACACATATTTCATAAAAAAAGCTTCACAAACACAAACTTCTGCGTTTCTCCCATTTATCTCACTCTCATATCCCATCACAATATTATATATATATATATATATATATATATCTTCTTCTTTTAAAACTTGACCAGACCCATATGAACATAGGTGTGGAACTGAAAAGACTGGATCCTAAGCCTTCTGATCAAAGGGTTCATTCACAAGAAGTATGCTCTCATTTGCCAAGACAACCAATGATCTGTGTAAAGTAACATTTTTTTCCTGATGCTTTTAGATGGTTATATAGTAGGAATGGCTTTGAATAGGAAATAAAGGATCGATTTATTCTTCTTAGGGGCAAAACAAGCCGTCAAGACACCAACCTTATTGATCAGAAATTATTCTCAAAAATTTCCCTTTACTGTCTCTTCCCCCCTTTTTTTTTGGTGTGGATTTTCAAATTGATTTAAATGGGTTTTGGCCAAACACATTTGCACCACTTTTGTCCTTATTATTTGAAGATTCATATTCAATGTTTTTTTATAGTAATAAAATAAGCATCTAATGATATCACATATAAATTTTTATATATTAGTCTAAAAACTTTCCAATTGTCAGTGACCAACTCTGGAAAATTTACTAAACATATGTAAGGGTCTCAACATGCCCCTCGCGCATGGTGGGTTAACCTTGTGCCTAAACACAGGAGAAGATACAGAAACAAAGTATCATAGGATGGGGCAACTGGGGCTCAACCACCCTTGGCATTGATAACACGTTGAAAAGAAAAAGATATAGTTTTCTAAATAACAATGATAAAAGAGTGCCCAATGTATAAGACCTTTGTATATTATTATAATGGTAAATAAGGAGATAAAATAAAATCATAACTAAAATATTATTCCATCATAACTCTAGAATTCAAAATAGGAAACAAATAATATCAATATACTATTTTAAATATAACTCTTTAAACCCCCTCTCAAGTTGAATTCATAAGGGTTCAACTTGCAACAAAGATGCCAACCACACCAAGGCACTCATGGAGAAAGAAATCCCAATCCCAGGTCGGTATTTTAATTATACATTCTCTCCTCGGGATATGAGCGTAAAGTAAAGCCACTCGACCGAACCAATATCTCTTTCATGATGGGAGGATCCCATTCATCCATTGAAGTTTCAGTAGTTTTAGTACTTCATCGATTTTCGTTTTTGTACACGAAAGACGACTTCACAAAAGAGAAAAAGAACCACATGCAACACATGTGATGGCCACAACTCAAGAGCCATCAAATCCAAGCTACATCAAAGTGGTGACGACCAAATCTCAACAACCTCCAGAAATTTATGTGAAGAGAAACACATATATATGAAGATACCATTGGGTAGAAGAGAAAACATGCGAGCGATAACACCAAGGAAAAACATGCAAGCACAGACACCGGGGGGAGCGGAGGTTAAAATATCATGTTTAGAACATAGTTATTACGGCAGGCTGTTTTGGTGCAGCGCCTGTGGACCGCCATACTACCATGGCAACAACTTGGTGACAAGTCAATATAAGTAAAAAAAATATGTATAATATTATAAAAAAATATAAAATAGATGTGTAATGATTGAGTATATTTCTCTTGCAATTTATTTATATGTATGAGTTAAAGTTATGCAACTTTAAGAAGATGATGTATAAGCAACTTGAAGATGATTGAAAAAAAATAAATTAATAAATAAAGAAAAGAAACAGAACACGGGGATACAAAAATAAAGGGTAGTGCATTTAAAAATAAAGAAAGGAGTAGGTAATAATATATATAATAATAGTAGTGAACTAGAGTTACTAATATTAATTGAATAAAATAAAATAAAAAAGGAAAATGAATAAGATCTATAGATAGATCTAGAAACAGAGAGGCGTAAAGCTGTGAACACTGAACGGAAAGAGAAAGTAAAAAATGGTCGAGCAGCCGTCGAGGTAAGCAACGGCGACGGGTGGTGGCTAGCAGCAACAAAGGATGCAGAACAGGGGGAGATTAGGGTTTTTTAGGGTTCATAAAGGTGGATTGGGCTGTAAGCAAGCCTAGCGAGTCATTCGGGTCTGGCAGACTTCATCCACCCCCATGCCGCAAGGCGACACCATGATAACTATGGTTTAGAAAACTCTAATTGCTTGGTGCTACTTGGGCACAAACAAAACAGGTTAAGTCTGCTCTCTCTGGGGCAGGCAAGACCTGGCTTTGATACCATGTATCACCTACTTTTCTAAAAGCTTGAACTATTAGGGAGGATAATCATTAAACATATATACGAGTCTCAACACCCAAAAATTTCATCTATCCACACTTGACCTCTCCAAAAATCTCACAACAAATTTTATTCCAAACTTTTTCTAGAAACACAAATATGATAAAAGAGATAATCAAATGCAGTCTATACTTTATATGACTTCAAGAAATTAAATTTTGAGATGAAGTGGGTCCTCAAGCTATCTTTTTAACTACATCCATTCACATTGCCATTCAGAAAATTTTAAGGAAAACCTCAATTCATTAGAAGATGATAAGTTGAAACATATTTCAAGCATTCATCCCGCTGTAAAGCAATGAATGAATACATTGTACATCCTTGAAATGGGTACATAGAAGCTACCATTATGAGAAAAGCATTTTATATTTTACTAACGAACATCCAAGTGCACAAACAGGTATAATTATACACCAGACCTCAAATTCAAGTTCTACTAATTAATTCCAATAGATTTCAAAGACTTGCACGGAAAATTAGAGTAGAAATTTAAAAAGCAAGTCACCAGGGTCAATAAGGAAACAGCTATAATATTTTAACTCCCATATAGCATCCCATTTATCAATTTTCTTGTGATTACAGCCACTCTTTTCAAGAGCATAAATTACAAAAACATTTTCATCCACTTGGACCAAAATGGTCTGCTAACCACTAGGCTCATATTGATTTATACATATTTCAATCAAGAAAAAAAAAATTGGCACTTTGCACATAAAAACTCTACTACGCTTCTGTTCCGTGAGTGGAACATCACTCTATTGGATAGTAGAATTGAACTTGCACCACAAATTCTGTGAAAATTAATTGCTAACAATAATGCTTCTGAATTCACAAAATGCCACATGCCTAGCATGAGTAAAATGAGCACAATTTACCTTTTTTTTCAACATTTATTTATTACACATGAACTACATACTCCAGAATCTTACAATGCTGCAACAACCCATTAACACTCAGCCTGCATAACTGATAACTAAGATATTTCTGACCAGTTCATGGCCAATAACTCCTTTCATGTCATGCATAATCAAAAATAACAGTTCTGAAATTGCAACAGAGACAGGAAACTGAAAATAATTTAAATTTCTGTTATCATAAGGGATACATTTTTGAATTATTTAAAACATGTGACAAGTAAAGAGCTTCAGATTATGAGACTAATCGGTCATTCACCATTCTAAAATGGAAGATGGCTATGTAAACAGAGCTGGAAACAGCTGTGGGATATAACTGCAAGACAGCTAGAAAACTCTATGCAGAAATTGATGGAGATAGAGAAGAACAGCATTTGCACTTATCAAAGAAGCCACAAATGGCTAATCCCTAAATATAATTACCTGTCGGTCAAAAGTTTATCCCGGGTTGCAAGAGCTCCAAAGAACAGCACAGTAACCAGATATAGGCCTGAAGTTGCCACGGTTGCACCTAAAGTTCCAATAGGAATGGATCGCTGAGTGTCCTTCAATGAAGCAGACCGATTTGAACCTGCCATAATCCCTGTCACAGCAGGGAAAAAGAGACCTACCAATGCACTGGCAATAATAGTTAAAGAAAGGTAGAAATGTTAGAATATATATATGGTACAGTCCAACAAAAATTACACTAATTATTTCTCTGGGCTTTTTTGGCTGTGATTACTTGATCTGACTTCTCTGTGTTCAAGTTATTATATCCCCTCTCCTCTAAATTTTTTCCTACTCTCCCCCGATTTTTGGCATGGTTCTAAATTATATGAGAAGGTATCAATGAAATTCTTCTGTTCCATTATCTTTCTCAAATTATCGACTTTATTTTAAGATCCAAATCCATATTCAGTAAGTTTTGAGAGTGATTCTGAACTGTTCAAGCCATGTTTGTTCTTACATCTATGCCATATTTAAATACATTCTAATTTATATTATTCTATACTAACAGATTTAACCACGAAATTAATAAGACTAAATTATAATACTACTACTAGTTCCTTAAAATAAAAATAATATACTACTAACAATGAAACACATCATAAATAATGAAATTTTGATTAATATAACAAATCACATTATCATATCAGTTTTGATAATTAAACTAAAATTATACTCCCTCCATTTTTAAACACAGGTTTTTCTAAAGGAAAAAAAGTAGTTTTAAACAAAAGTTATTTAAAAATTTCAAGGTAGAATTATTTATTTTTCCCCATTTTTACCCAACAAAAAACAACAATAATAAATATTATTGTGGTTACATTACACACTATAATACACAATAAATATATTCTATGTAGACAACATATTTAAATCAATTTTATAAATTTCTACCTTAATATTAAAAAAAGTCAATATTTCACATCACAACCATAACTATTATGCTTCACCAATCACTTTTGAGTCCAAAATTTCACCCTTTTATCTTTGAAAACTCATTCATCCACCAAAATGTATAACTTTTACTGCAGATACGAATTATAAACAAAAAAAAATTAGGAAAAGTTTCCTCGGTATGCCAGCAAGCATAAGTTCTAATCCAAAAAAAATTTAAAAAAACAATAAAAAATTCTACCGAACGCATTTTTCTTAAACAAGATATACTGCCAATTGCAGCCAAAACGTTTCAACTTTCAAGAAAAATTTAAACCAATCAGATTAATGTCCCGCGGAAAGGCATTCTATGTTGTGGATGTGTCCAGTCATGAATAATAAATTTATTAATTTGATGGGGCCCAACACACAATCCACGAAAGGATAGAGCTATGAGGTAAATGAGAAATTAAAACACAACATAAATTGTACGATGCCTCACTTGAAACTCCATTGTATTTTCCCATTGGGATCTGGAATTCCAGCATTGTTAGTTGATTGATAAGCTGAATCCCAATTGTTTCTGAAAGATTCCAAACTCAAGCCCGTAATCCCATCTGTGTACCATGCGTAGAAATGCCAATTCCAAGTAGTCAAAAAACCATAAAGACAAGTCCTAAAACTGGGAAATAAAACCTAAGGAATAAACACCAACCTTGAATATTATAAAACATAAAATACACAGTTTACAAGGGATAACGCCATACTAAGAGATGAAGTGCCCATAGAGACAGTGGCATTGGCAACAAAACCTTGCATGATGTTTATAATCCTCACAAATCACGACTACAATCGATGGGATCCCAGTTAGATGAAGCATTTTTCCCATCAAGTAGAAGAAGTATAATTTTGCGCACTTAGGTTTACCAATCTCACTCTAGCACTTCTCAAATGTGCTATTATTCCACCAATGGTTACACTTTGCAACAGCATTATAACTACTCCTGACTATAAAAGAATCTAAGATCACAAATCACAAATAACCTGATGAATAAGACTTACATAAACAACCTATAGCACAGGTTCCTATATAGTGCACTAAACAAGGTACAACCATGTCAGCTCACAATGGAACCCACAATACTTCTCTTTTGAGTGAAAGCCATCCCACAAATTATGAACGCAATTATACAGGCAAAACATAGTACAAAGACACAAAAGCAAAAGAGTCAAACAGACAACCTTAACAAACCAAATTTGCAAGATTGCGAAATGACTTGTGGTATATGAAGGGTTTAGGATTTTTGTCAATTTTTTGTTTTTTTGCTATTTAGACTAAAGTTTTGACCAAGAAAAACTAAACCTAAAGCCTGTTTGGTGAACTTTTATTTGTTGCTTAATTTAGAACAATATATATTTAAATCTTGAGGAAATCTTAAATCTATTGTTCAACAGAAGACAATAACCCTTGTCTGTTTCTACATGGATTCTAATACAAATTAGCTGCTGAGAATACATCTTTTTCTTTATTGAATATGTTAGCACAATCAGCCAAGCTCGGAAGTATGTTCACCCACAAACTTTTTTAAAAATGAAACCACAAAATGTATAAACTTGTTACTCCATGAAATGGAAAGTGTAATACTTTCATTCATCATTGCGGAGAAAGTACAAACAGGATTGAAATATTTCCAAGATCTCAGTGACATTCCAAAACTGAAGTAAAAAATAGAAGTGACCTAGCAATCAATCTAACCTAATTCATGGTCATTCTGATAATTCAGGTAGGAAAAGTAAAATGAATCGAATCAAATCAGGTTGTCCATTTCATATCAATTCAGTGAACCGCAAACAGAAGAGAAACCTCAAAATATAGATTAGATGCATACCTAAATATCAAATGCAATTGAAAAAGTTCTGCATCAGCCTGAGAAAGGTACTTTTAGCACTCTCCCATGAAAGTGGCCATTTGACAAGGCATATGCCCTTATTTAGTAAGAAATTATTTATGAAATGAAAACAACTTAAAATATGCCATTGGCAACTGGCACCTTATACCATGTACAAAAATGAGAAAGTAAACATAGCAAAGGCAAAGCAGCTAACCTGCTGGATAGTTCTTCCTTGCCAAAAATATACCAATAAATATGCAGCTCAACGAGAACAGAACTGGGATAAGAAAGGCTGGTGCAACTCGGTTGATCATTTTTACTCCACCAAATACTATGAAACATAGGATGATTGTCACAACGATCCCATAAATTTGTAAGTCATGTAAACTTGGGCTGGTAACAGGTTGTGCAACATTGGTGCCATTAACAACCAGAAAAGTCTGTGTATCTACAAAAATAAGATCAATCATCACAAAAGTCTCTAGCTACTAAAGTAAGGTCATTCGGAGCTTAAACATATTCAAGGAGCATGCTCAGACAGACACACACACACACACAAATGATGATTGCAGATATTAGTGTCAATACCCAATAAAAAATAATGAGAGCCCTACATCATGGATTCTCTTAAAGCAAAGTTCACCATTCATTTAAATCTATACTTAACAAACATGACCTCTAGAAATCTGTTCAAACAAGTACTCCCACACATTTTGGACTAGAAGA
>MAYD01485867.1:0-17746 GCA_001909325.1 Ruellia speciosa
GAATTGAAATTCATTCAGGGTATTAATGTAATTTTTTTTAATTTTTACATGACATTTAGTAATTTGATATGTGGCGTTAACTGCTATTGTTTCAACAATTGGGTAGTTGTTTAGTTTATTATTGTTGAATTGATAGTGCTAGTTGTTTAATTTATTGTTGTTGAAAAATAATTTCAACGCTAGTAGTATACTACTATAAGTTAAAATTATTTTTCAACAATTGGGTAAATTAAACAATGATGAGTAAATGAAAAAGAATAGGTTATCCAGTACAAAGTAGAGACCAAAGCGAAGTGTGTCCAACAACGACTTTTCCCGCATCCAAACAAAAGGTCTCACCGTCTCCCGACTCCCGACTCTCGACTCCCGAATATTCGCACCCAAAAAATCTATTAACATTTGCTAATAACCATCTCAAGTTCTCAACGTTGTTAACCCTTTTTCGCGTTTTCTTTTCTCCTTGTATGGCGCTCTTCATACCGTCGCCGGGGATTCCATTGCTCGGCGGAAGGCAATCCGCTGCCAGAATTATACCTATTCCCAAGGTTCGAATTAGAAGAAATGCGAAATTTAGTGTCCGTTCGGGTGTCAAGGATTTGGAAAGGGAGGATTTGAAATTGAGGGGCGATAACAATAACTACGAGGAGACTGTGAGGTGGTTGTATGGGCAGGTGAATCGGACTGAGACAGAGACTGCGCCGTTTCCAGCGATTAAGACGGAGGATGAGGAAGGGAAGAAGCAGGATTATTATGTCAACACGGGTTACGCGATTCGTACCCTCAGGGAGGAGTTTCCGGAGCTTTTCTACAGAGAATTGAGCTTCGACATCTACAGGTTTGATGATATTACTTTCGTTGACGATTTTTGAATTGGGAATTTCGATTTCTCGTGCTTTGGTGGTGGATTTGTGACCTAATTGTTTTGGGTTTAGTATACCTAGATTCTAGATCAGCTTCGGTTGCCTGTATTATGGATGATTGCGTTAGAAAGATAGATTGTTACATGGATCACTGGTTTTGGTAGTAGGTAGTTTGCTGGTAATAGAGTGAGCTCGAACGATCATTGCAAATACAGACATGTTGATTGACCAAATAAGTGTAATCAATTGACAATTATTGAAGGTAGTTTTTTTGTGGTCTTGTGCGTGTAAAAAGTGGGAAACAAGGCTCAATGATTGAGTTGTTGATTTACTGATACACAGATTCCCCGTGTAAAGTTTGAGCTGGAGTAATAATGGTGTATCTTCTTTTATTAAAGATGCGGAATGTTGAACATGGACGGACAAAAGCTTGTGGTAATGGAATAATTAGTTGAATATACTGAGCTGCAATATGCAAAACATCTAGGATTGCACAAGATTGTTGTGCATCTCAACTGTCTTGCTTTTCCTTTTTCTACTTGGTTGAGAAGATTCTTTAAAAAAATTGACTTATGCCCATTGTTTATTGTGGAGCTTATGAATTCTGTGGTTTGTCTCTGTGATCAAGTTAGGAAAGAAGTGAAATGAGTATGTCTGCAATCTTATGCTGTTCCTGTTAGGAAATGAGTGTTACCCCATGTTGTGTTTTCAACTCTTGTGTAGGGATGATATCGTCTTCAGAGATCCGCTCAACACTTTCTCTGGTATAGATAACTACAAGACGATCTTCTGGGCATTGCGATTTCATGGAAGGATATTTTTTAAGGCATTGTGGGTAGACATTGTAAGTGTGTGGCAGCCAACGGAAAATATGATAATAGTTCGCTGGACAGTTCAAGGCGTTCCAAGAATTCCATGGGAAAGCCGTGGCAGATTTGATGGCACCTCAGAGTACAAACTTGACAAGAATGGAAAGATCTATGAACACAAAGTTCACAACATCGCTCTGAATGGCCCCCAAAAGTTTCAAGTACTAGCTGTGGAGCACCTGATTCAGTCCATAGGTTGCTCTTCCACCCCCAAACCAACATGTTTCGAGTTCTCATCCTCTCCCAAGGAAAATTTTGTGCCATTCATGAAACTGTCAGCTGTCAGACGCTACTTAGCTTCAGTGTTAACCAGAACTCTGAAATCTGAGGCTGAATTGTGAGGGGAGAGCATAGCTTGAGCTTCTTCGTCTGGTGTTGAAGTTTTGGTTGACATTACTATACTTGCATCGACTTTGGGACTTGCCCCTCATCATGGCATCAGGTATCTATGTTGCCTAATAAAGTCTATGACTTCAGCCTTCGGGTAAACTCAAGGTGTTTGTTGAAATGTTTTGGCACAAGAATTTTGAAATGTGTAACATATGTGTGTTGTTTATACTGACTAAAGTATGTCACACTAGGGCATATGCTGTATAATTGTACATACTGAACCCTTTTTATAGGCGCATCGGCAGTGCGAATCTGCTGGTATGTATAACAACAGGGCATTAATATTGCACTAATCTTTTAATACTGAAACCAAGCCCTGGATTAGAGAAGAAACCAACAATTTGGTGGATTCTTTCCCAGGACTGATAATTACTAGTAATAGGCTACTAGGGCTTCAACAGAAATGAATTTCATGTCTTACAAAGAATAAATCCTTGTAAGATAAGTTATATATACATATATATGTATTTATTATCACAAAAATGCCTTATACATGTGTGAATTAATCCAGCAGGACTGTAATCCTGGGACAAGAAAATAATAATACTACCACAAAGCAAGGAAGAAAAAAAAATATTGGTTCAAATCCTAACAGGCATTTTAAGTGAATGATAATCATTGTCAGAGGAGTTCTACATACTTATTATCCATGGGTGTTGACAGCTTCCCACAGCAAGTTCTTTGGAGCAGGAGCTGACAAAATGCGAGCCTCCAGCGCGGCTGTCTTGAGCGTGCTCAACGTCAAGGCATTGGCCTGGATGAAGGGCAGGCTCCTGTAAGGAAGATTGTGCTTCTTGCACAGTTCCTGGACTATAGGAGAAATCTTCCTGAAATGGCATCTAGGCAACCTGGGGAACAAATGATGTTCCAGCTGGAATTGAAGGCCTCCAAAGAACCAATCCATCCAGGATGAGCAGGAAATATCAATGGTTCCACTTGTCTGTTTCTGAAACCAGTCGTTCCCCTTGGGGGCTCCAGTGTATACGTCTGCAGCAAAATGGTTCAAGCAGAACTGAACGTGTTGAATTGAGGAGACGCAAAAACTTGCGAGGACAAAGAGGAATCTTTCGTTCCAATTGGGCAGGCACAAAAGCAAGAGAGGGAACCATGTCCAGAAAACAAGGATTCCCAATATGTTGACAGCCCTGTCGGGGACTCTCCTGCTTGAGAAGAGCAGCAGAAACGTCTGCAGGTAAAGATTGAACCTTGCCACAACCATTATGGGGTAAAATGTCAGATGCTGATAACTCACAAAAAACCTCGCCAGGGAATCAAACACGAGCTTCCTCCCGTAGAAACGCGACGTCAGGGACTGGAACAACTTCGATGACACAGCCATAACCGGCAAATGCTGAAGATCAGGATCATAATCCAGGCTGTTGCAGGAAACATGATGAGCATTGTGTGTCCATTTCCACCAAGCAATGCTGATCCCGGTAAGGCAATTCCCTGTCAGAATCTGCGCTATCTTGTTCCATCCTTTACTCATCATTATCTCATAATGCCCAGAATCATGCCCCAAGTAAGTCACCTGCATCCAGGCCAGCCCCAACACCGCCCCGGAAAGCACATGGATCAACAAACTGTCAGAAAACAGCACGCCACCGACACACGCAGAAAACAACAACGCAATAAAACACAGGGAATAGATCACTCCATGCCCTTTCTTCTCAAACAACCCTGCCTTGACAAACTCGGAGTTAAGCCTCCTGTAATCCTTGGAAATCTCAGAAACCTCGAAATCTTCCAGGTAATACCCGGTAAAATACTTGTCAAGATATTGCCAGGCCCTCCCTGGATGGAAGGCAATGAATGCATCCGTCACATCCTGCCCTGCCAGATCCAGAAGCGGCACATCCCCACCTGGGTGGATCTTAGCCCATTCTGTGACATCATAAACCTTGCCCTGGATCGACAACCACAGGTCATCAGCCTTGTTGTGCTTCTTCAATTCATCAGATGTGATGTACTTTCTATTGCTTTCAGCCATTGTTGAAGACAAGAAAATAACAAACAAATCAAATCAAATCAATAATATAATCTAAGAAAGACAGATCCACCCTCACAGCAGAACAAACAAAATCGAAAGGGGGATGCGGGATTTTGGTTAATATCTAAGATCTATATATGAAACCCCGTCTTATTCGGGGTTCAAGAAACCGACTTCAAGATGCTTCCTTTTTATCCCTGGTATTCCTCTTCAATACAAACAAATGATTATTTTGATATCTGCTTGCGTTTTGAATATATAGGCCTCATTTGTAGGGCATTCGTTTGTTGGGACGAGCTTAATTACTGTAGATGCCGCGTTAACCGAAGAATAAATGGTTGACAAATGCTGACTCTCAAAATTTTGGGTAAGAGCAAAGATTACCTTAGGTTTGACTCCCTTATTTAGTATCCAAATCCATACTTTAATTACTATTACAAAATGCAAATATGCATATATATGGATGGTAGGTATTGCTGCTGCTGCTGGTGTTTTCTTCACACACGTATACAAATATTTTTCACATTCCATTATTGTCATTAGCCATCAACCCCACATACAAATACTTCCACTGTTTTTTAACGTTTGCAACGTTTGCATAGTAAACACTATTCATATATTTTAGTATGACTATTATTTGTGACTTATACTTAAAAAAATTAGTCATGTGGGATCTTGTTAAACACTGTTCATATTCATATGTGTGCTCCAAATGTTGCAAACATTAAAAGACGGAGGAAGTACAATGTATGTGTCTTTAGCAACTACTTATGCGTGTATAAATGTTACATGTGTTATAATTACAGAGAAAGAGAAGGTAAAAGCAATTAAAAAGGCCTGAGCTTTACACATTATCAAAAGGGGGTTTTGCTTCCATTTTCAGATTTCTCAAATTTAGGTTGAGTTGAAGGCAATCATCCATCATTTAGGGCAGTCGTTATGGTGACACTTTGCAGTCAGTTTATGTTGTATGTTAAAAAATGTGAAGACACTGTATAGTGTATACTGTGTACATGTTTTTATCAAAGATATATATACACAAGTTATCAAGTTGGAGAAGCTAATATAAATGACGTAGACAAGCAAACAGAAGTGGCATTTATCTTCTATCTTTGGTGTCAATCTCCTCTTTATGGAAAGGTGCAGTTCTGCATTGACACGCTTCTTTTATTACACAGAGATTCGAAACGAATTTGTGCTGACATCGAAACATGGACAAAAGTCACAAGAACTGGTGAAGTGAAGAGACAAACCTTTACTCATGTTTGTGGACATCAAGGAGGGGACCTCTACTTTTATCCTCCTTTAACTTCCTTCCGGTCCTTGAACTCCTTCGTGGCTTCTGCTTATGGCTTCGACCCCACAGCCATAGAACCCTGTCTGCTGATTTTTCCTGATTCCTTTTTGAGTGTTCGGACTGCCTGAATTGTAAAATTAATGTGAAAGGAACAGGACCTTTCCTATTCTTGGAATCTTGTGAAAGATTTAAACCCGTAGCCACCATCATTAGTGGGGAATCCCATTGCCTTGATGAGATGACCATCATACCTTTAAACCTTTTTTTTGTGTTTGGGCCAAATTTCTTGCTGTGAATATCTGTGAATTGGCAATCAAATGTGGGATAGTGCAGCATTGTTATGTGCCTTTAACCATGTATAGCATTTTACACATGTTTGGACCGGGAACACGCGATACCTTAAGTTCTGTCAAAAATTGGAAGGATGTAATTGGCAACTTCTGCCCTCTTTAATGTTCAGAGAGCAGCTTGTTTCTTCATCCGTCGAATGCAGCTGTTCTGTCGGAAAACATGTTTGTTAATCTACAACGCAACGTACCAAATTGGCATTGCGTGTTAGACTATAAAGTGGCATGCCATGTGCCTCTGCTGAGAGTTGCACTGCAGACACAGGTATAAGAACCACAAAGTCTCTCATTGAATTGGTAGTTTCAGTTCGCTTATAAAGCAAATTCCTCCCCTCATTCCTGTATCAAAACCCGGTCGAAGTTTTTCATATTCGCCATGGAAAGCTACCAACAACTAGCCACTGAGAGCTTTTCCTACAGTTGGTTGATAAACAGGAAACCTTATCCAGCTGGTGGAAATTCCCATGGAGACAAGCAGAATAGTTTCGACTTTGATGTTCCTTTGGCAGCACTCCCAACTTCCCCAGCTCATGCTGATGAAATTTTTTACAACGGGCACATCATGCCGTTGTATGCTGACAGATTGAATTCGGTGGCCTTAAAAACTTCACCTCCTGCTCCAGCATCGCCTGTTTCTGGGTGTTCTTTAAGGAGTCCTTTCGTTGCCAAGAAGACGGAATCTTTCTTGCCTGACGCATGGAGAAAATCGCCAAAAAGAATCTTGCAGAAGTGTTTTGGATTTGTGAAGCCGTTGTGCAGAAGAATAAAGTGTTCGAGGAAAAGCAACAGAGTCGATGATCTTGAAAGAAAGGTTTTTGAAGTGAAATCCCTTGAGACATCACCAAGACCAAGTTCTGCCTATTCAGCTGAGGTCAAGAAAATAAGCATCGAAGGCGATCATTGTTATGGAATGGAAGAGCTCAAGACATTGAGCAGGTCGCCACAAGCAGCATTGTGTCTAAGTCCATCTCGCTCAAGTGATGTCGAGAGGTCAATCCATGAAGCAATTCTCTACTGCAAAAGATCAATAGGTATGTTAATGATCAGATTCTTGTTCTTTCGTAGAATTTCTTTTTTAATTATCGATTCGATTAGCACTAAGGTTTGGCTTCTCTCTCTCAGAAAAATGAGCTGCAAGCAGAAGAAGAGGCTGCAAGAGAGAATCAAATAACTTCGGTCATCAGGACGCATACGATGCTGTCTTCATTGTACATATCTATGATGTAGGAAACAGATTCCCGGAGAATGTTTAGTGAACATATTTAGAAACGTTACTCTTGAATTACTTAATGAAATGAGTGAGTCTTTTGAGAGCTACGTGGATGATCTTCAGTTACGTTCATGTTTCTTTTGCATTAGTAGTTTCTGATTCTGCAGAGGGAATGAATACACTTAAACATGTGGATGCAAACAACACTCCATTTTTCTCCTCAACAAAATCCAGATAAGCATATTTGCCTACTTCTCTGTGATCATGGCACACACAATAGCCAAGGATGCTCGTTAAGCGCTGACCGCCATAAATTTCTTAATGTCCAAAAAGAAACATAACTAAAGCTAAACCAAACTTGGGGACCAGGGACAGTGGCGCGTACCAGCATGTCGGGAGCACAATTTTGGTCTTGCAATTGAAAGGAAGACAACAGCAACAGGGAGCAGAGCTACGCTTCATTTTTCATCCCTTCAGAGTGCAAGTAATCGCAAGCGCAAGCGGTGCAGAACTAGTCCTCATGTTTTGACCTCTAGCTCTTTGGAAAAAGAGAGAGCAGCAGCTACAAAACTTGAACAAGTTTAACACAGTCCACATCCATTGATTTGAAATAAATTACACTCAAATGATGCATATGGAACTGGAAGAGGATGCTGCCAGAGTCCATCAACTTTGGGACCTTTTCTTTCTTTCTTTTCCATCGTTGTGCTCATATAATTCCATTGTGAATTTTATCCATGAAATTTTGATGTTTGCAGTATTTTAAAATGATTTATTTTTTTCTTAAAAATGCTGCACTTGCACCAAAAAAAGTGCTGGGCAGCACTTCAATATTTTTTGGGGGCGTGAATACGCACTGTTTCTAGACACAATACATCAATAGTTTACTTTTATACTATATCAACTCCACTGAAAGACGGGATTGGGGGCATTGGGCCGCTCGCTTTCAAGGCTAATGTAAAACAAAGACATTACTGAAGGAGGATATTTATGCAAACATTATTGTTGGTGCATTTTTTCTTAAAGCAAATTATGTTACCTAATAAAGTGTTAATATATAAAATTATGTACCTATACAACCAAGCTTGGTACCAAGTAATATCGCACACCAATTTAATTTTGGGAAAATTACAGATAAATACCTCACTGTATTTTTTTTTTAGATTTAGTATATGAAGTTAGTTGAACTTTTTTTAGACCATGAATTGAAACATATTTTACTTTTTACTCATCATTACACTTTCATTCCTTCTTACACTATAATAGGTTTTGAAAATACAAAAATACCCTTAAATTAGTAGAAAAAGTTGTCTTGGCCACTAAGCCTATTTCATTCTCGTGAGCAAATTGATTGGATACGGAAAGCAAGCGATTTGGAGAGTGGGGGAGTGGGGAGGTATGCATGGCATTCCGAGGAAGACAATTGGGTAAGAATCTAATAGGAAAGTGTGATAATAGAGAAGGGAGAGGTCTATTACATAATGAAAACAATGGGAGCGTGGTGCAGTGGATTGTTGAGTCGGGTTAGAATCTAACGATTGAAAATGTAGATTTACCAATTAATTGCTTGTTCTTCCATTGCGGTGGAAGAAATGAGTGGGAATGGGGAGGGAGAGGAAGTGAAAGAAGAAATTTTAACATTTTGTGAATATAAAGATGAAAATCCTTGGCATTACTATGAAAAGGGATACGGAGTTGAATGATATTATTTTTAGTCTCAGTGATAGTTGGACTTTCTTCAACGCTCGATTTTCGTCATTTTATTTTTCTTTTTAAGTTATTACTCTCCCACCCAATTTCTACCTTTTTGTGTAATAAAGAATAACATCTAGTTTTTTGGGGGGTAAATTATAATAATAATTTATGTACTAATCTATAAATAGGAATAGAAAGGGGTGTCGTAATTTCCCATTTAATTTATTTATTTTTTATTTGGATTTGGGCTTAAAATGTTTAATGAAGGGTTTAGGGCTAATTTTTTAATTCTTGGTGGGTCTGGGTTTGGGTTTTAGTTGCCCATTGCCAGCCCAACACTATAACGATATGTCGCACTTACATACTTCAGCGACTTCGTGTTCATGGCCTCCACTGGGTTTCTCCGATAGCCATTCACGACTCACGGTCACCTCACCCCAACGGCAACGCCCCAACCGTGATTCAATTAATTCAACCTCCTAATCTTCATGTTGGTGGCATCTGGATTCTGGAATTGATTAATTTCCTGTCCGGGGAATTGAAAATGAACCCGATGAATCCAATGGGTCTGGTTCCGTTTAATTCGGGGCCTCAACCTTGGCTACCGCCGCCACCACCGCTGCCGCCTTTGGCTCCTCCGTCTGCCGCCTTTTGGACTGCTGCGAATGTGCGCAATCGCCTCAAAGAACTTCACGACACTATTCACTTCGCCCAAGCAATGTAAGGAAATTTCTATTTTTTTTTTTTTCAGCTCGAGTAACTTGAATTAAATTTATGATTTAACTGACTCAAGCTTACACCAAATTCCAAGTCGATTTTGTTACTTGCAAACTGAGGTAACACGATTTTTTAGGTTGGCAGAATTTTGGTTTTGTTTTTTGTTCTTTTTCAGTTTTGGCTCGGTGAAACAAAAATGGATCATTGGTTTTGGTATATTACTCTCAATAACGTTATCAATTGTTTGGTTCAGACATGATCATGCCTTTTATGGAAGGATGATATGCAAAAGAAATAACAATAATAAAAAAAAAACAACTGGACATGTATTTGACTTCCTTTCCCTGTTCTGAATTCTGGCTTGTCCTCGCCAAGTACCATTCCCCACTTGGCACATTTAACAGAAAATGTAATTTGTTTTCATTCCTTCTGTTTAAGAAACAATCGTTGTCCTGAGCTGATAATTTGTTGGTTTTAATTGTTATACGCAGGCAAAAGGAATTGAAAATGTTGATTTTGATGAAAGACAGGCAACCCACAGTTGAAGATGAAGAGGAAGGGATTGGTGATATGCCAACAAATAGCTTCTCTAAGTTAATGAAGGACAATCTAATTGACCTAAAATTTCAAGAATCTTTGTCACTGGATGCTGCGAATGCAATAATAAGAAAATTAAGATTTCAGCTGGAGCCATTCCGGGTTGTAACTGACCAGAGTACTCCATGGGAGGAAAAATCTGCTCCAAAAAGGTTAGCTGATCGAATGACAAAGTATAAAAGAAATAAGCTCTGGAGGAAAAGGAAGAGACGGCGTATAGCTGAAAACTTATCTAAGGTAGCAAAAACAGGTTACCTTTCTCTATTACTTATTAGTAACTTTCCCTTGTAAATGTTGATTTGTGATTGAACTGTTACTTTTATTGTTCAAGGAGCGTGAACAATTTGATAAAATAGATAAAGAAGCTGATGAATGGAGAGCCAGAGAGATTGCCAAAGATATAGCACGGCACAAGGTACAGACCTTGCAGAATGTCTTTCGGTCTTTAGCATGTAGTTATGTTCTTTTGAAGGAGATTCTATAATGACATTGCTAATTCTTGAATTTGAAGGCTACAATTCTTTAACCTTGTGTAAATTTTGTTTCGTCTTCCATCTGCGTACAAGTACATCTAAACATAAAGCTCTGATACAAAGCATTTAGGCATCTTGCGTTGGCTTTCATCAAACATAAAATAGTACGAATGATATGATACTGCATAGTTTTCTGGAGCTTCATTCAAAGTAGGATAGCAGTCATTACTATGAGACATCATCTTTCACTATCTATCTGATCTTAGTAGTGGAGATAAGACCTTATTTCTGGCCAAATTTCTATTGTGCTTATGCTTTTTCCTTGCATGAACCAATGAACGTCCTGTAAATTCTGGTTTGCATCAGTACATTTTGCAGTCAAATAACTTTCTCGTAGAAATAGCTTGAAAATTGTTAGATAAATATCCTCCTTTGAGTGGGTTTGTAAGTTCTTTAACTTCATGCCTCACCTTTTGGGTGGTGGCTGTTGAATTTGTTTATTGCTTCTCATTGTAGTTTCCATGCTTCTTTTGGATGGCATTTTAGCATTTGGAGGAACACAAACTTCGACTTACTCATTTTTCCACTCATTATCTGCCTGTGTATGCAAATTGCTTAGATAACAGAGGACATTTTTTTAGGCCATTGTTTAGATAAGTGCTTTGTTGTACGCCTTTGGCTTGATAAAGAGGCACGATCATTTTGCAGGTGGAAAAGATGAAGGAAATAGCCAAGCACAAGGCGAGAGAGGAGAAAAAAGTGCTGGAATCTGAGGTGAGAGAGCTCTTGATAAGCATGACTTATTTTTATTTGTCAGTACTTAAAATCCTTACATCATTGAAACCATTTTTTTGTATCTCATAACTCACCTTCCTATGTTACAAAAGTATTTTCACCTTTATATTCTTCTTTGTGTGCTTTGTTAGAAATATAAGTGATAAATTATTGCCATGCGTTTTTAATGTGGAATCAAGCATTTGTCTCTTGCAACACACAATAGACCACATTGCCAGTGCCGCTGCTGCTGCAGCCTAATATATTTATTCTGTGTTCCTTTGAGAAAATCTCTTCCTTGTTTGCTTCTTCTTCCTCAAGCTTTTGTATGATAGATTTTCATTTTTGTTATTTCAGCTGGAACTGGTGTTGATTGTCGAAAAGCTGCAGGAATTACGTTCCATAAGAATACAGAAGTTGAAAAAACAGGGTAAAATATAGTAACGGTAAAATAGAAATTCGGCATGTGCTCATTTTTGAGCAAATTGAGCTGGAGAAGTCATTTGATGTAATGATATTACCATGTAGGTCATTTTCTTCCTGAAGAGGATGACAAGTTTCTTGAACGAGTTAGGGCTGCAGTTGAGGAAGAGGAACGTCAGTCATTGGCAGCAGCTGATACAGATGCTGCTAAAGATGCCATTGCTACTGCTGAAGAAACACGAAAGCAGATTCGAAGTTTTGCTCCAGACTCAGAAGAGCAAGACCTGAATGGAGATGGGAAAAGTCAGGACCAGAAAAATGAGGCTGCATATGAAGCAGTTTCAAAAGAATCAAGCAAACTCAACACGAATGGACCTGGATCAGGCAGTGCCTATGGTTCTGTCGCTAATTTACCAATGGAATTTTACCATTACTATCATGGAAGCAGTTATGATCTCGGTACACTCATTGAGGTAATTCCTACAAAAGCATATTTACCCATTTCATTCAGCTTGTGCTTTTGATAGTTCTTTCCCTGTATGGTTGCCGATTATCCTTCTGTCTTGTGTTGTGCTCATTGATAAACGCTTCTTTCTTGTGCTTTATTCGATCCAATTACATTGGCACACATAAGATCATAGGAATTATAAAGTTTGCTTAAAGGATTAAATGATTCTTCATATTGGCTGTGTTGCATCTCGAAAGCAAGTGAATGGAAGGCGGCAACCAATATCCATACACCTGAACTTCTAGAAAGTTCTGATTCCTTATCGTTACTTTTTATCACTCAGGTAAGAAGAACATGGGATGGCTATCTAAGACCGGGAGGAAGGTATTCAAGTTTCACATTTAACTCCAAGCATGAAGCCATGAAGCATGATGTTATTCTGTTTGCTGGTTCTTATTATCCATGAGACTTGTATATTAATGTATCCAAACAATGTATATTTCAACTAACAGGATGTAATAGTAAGTTCTGTTTCCTTGATCATCCTGTTGAACTTTGAATGCAGTCGTATACCGGGGCATTGGGTTCAGCCGCCACCTCCAGCAGACGATATATGGGAATCCTACCTGGTGAAACAGTAAACGACCTTTTATCTAAGGCAGGAGTAGTCCGAGTGCTTTGCAACGATGGGGTACCTCTGAAATTGGTGCAAGAACTGAAACAGAGCAGTATTTTTGGATATTGTTGGAGTATCATATGACAATTACAATGTGTTAAAATCCTGCATGTGTGCAGAGCAGCCGCAGCTTATTTATCCTACTCAGTTGTAGAAAAATACTTACTTCTGTTTTGAAATACATGTTCACCTTGAGTTGTTTAACTCTTTTTGAAATAGATGTTCACCTTGGGTTGTTTATGGGAATTAAGTTAAAAACAAAAAAAGAAATTGTGTATTTTATTGGTGGATAGAGTGAGAAGTTGAATATTTTATTAATAAATTGAGAAATAAATGCGATATTTATTAGTGGATAAAAAGAGAAAAATGATTTTATAATTTGATTGAGAAATAAAATGAAGTAATTTATTAATAAATAAAGTTAATAAAAGTTATAATTTATAGCAACTGCACTACTATTTCAAAATAATTTAAAATGAAAAAGGTGCACATCTATTCAAAACTGTGGGAGTATACTTGCTTCGTTTGAATGCACGTTTGGAGTATTTTTATTTATTGTACTGGTATGAATTTTTTTTGCAATACTTGTTAAAAATTGTAAGAAATTACATGTGTCAAATCACTTATGTACTGTGACATTTTTTGGTGTCAAATCACTTATGTGTATCTTCAAAATTCAATTCCTTATTTTCACTATTATTGGGATTTGGGAACCTTTTGTACAGAACATGGGCCGTTGATGAAACTAGGCCCAATGGGCTCTAGACTCCAAATTTTGTAAAAGCCCAAATACATAGAATGCATTAATAGCGGCCTACTTGGCCAGTTATTTAGTTACTCCACAATAACTAATTCAATTTTCTCAATCCCCACTTGCTTTTAATTTTTTTTTGTTTTTTCCAAATTTGACATTTCGATTTATGGGAGAGAGGCATTTTTGACGGGAAGACTCTGGCGCGTAATCCAGGTGCAGACATGAGGTGGAGTTCGGTAGCTAATTTGAAAGAGAGTCTGAATAAACTCGCACTCGACGTTCATGCTGATATACGCTTCTCCACTGCGGGATCAATTCGAAAACAGGAATTCAGTTTCCGACCGGAGGGTTTCTCGCAATTTTAATGGGTCGGCTTCACCGACACCATCGCCAATCGCCAATCGCCAATCGCCAATGGTCTTGGTTCCCCTTCAAATCATGATGTGATTAGGATTTATTTGCGTTTTATCGACACAATTTGACGTCCTGTTTCTGTCTGCTTGTAATGTTTTCTTTGTTCTGAACTGAGCGGAGGTGCTTGAATTTTCTTTGCCTTTTATTTATGTCTCTGTATGGGTGATTGAATTGCTTGTTGGCAACCACCGGTTCTTTTAGTTATTGTCTGTGGTTTGCACATTGTTATGGATTTTGGTGTAATTTCTGATAAATCGATAGGTAAACAACAAAATGCATGTTATGGTGGTGATGAATCAGAATATAGAACGATCAACGATCTCAATCATTTTTGGGGGGCATGTTCACTGTGTTGGATTTATGTGATATTTTATCCGGTTGGATTAATTTAACCAAATTTTTGTTTATTTTGAATTAAATTATAATTTTGTCGTGTATAGTAAACAAATTATGAACTTGGATTATATATTTAATCTATTTAATCCTTGAAATGAACGTGCATCAGTGGTGGACTAATTTTTTTCCTCTGCTATTTAAGTGTTATATAGTGAACGTCTTGGTTCCTAATGTTAATTATGTATTTTGGACCAAACAGATTGAACAATACGAAACAGAGATTAAGAGACTTCGGGAATCTGAGGCACAAATAAAGGCGCTATGAGTTAATTTTGCGGCTCTATTGAAAGAAAAAGAGGTGCATTTTCCATGCCCATTTTTGTTGCTAGAGGTAATATTATTTCCAAGCCAAAGAGGTGCACTCAAGTGGCATGAATGAGGTAATATTCTGTATTTTACACTCTTCCATTCATTTTTCTCTTTGTAGATGTTTGCCCTTGAAGAAATTCTTTTTAACTTTAGGCCTAAATGAAGATATATATGAGTGTCTACATGTGTTAATTTCTTTGATCTGAATCTTCTTTAATATAGAAGGTAGAATCTCTGCATGCATCTCCGGGGATGGAGGAAATGCAAAAATCGTTGAGTCAATTGGAGAAAGATTTGAAAGAAACATGTCAAGAAAGAGACAAAACATTGCAAAAATTGAATTGTCTTAAACAGCATTTATTAGAAAAGGTCTCTGCCTTCACTTGGAGTTGCTATCCTCATTGCAACAACCTAGTATGCTAACTTAAAAATTTCCCCTTGCTTTATCCACATGAATCTGAAGAATCAGAAAAGATGGATGAGGACAGTAAGAAAATTGAGGAATTGCGAGAAATAAACGAACACCAAAGATATCAAATATCTCATTTGTAGAATGCTCGTAAGCAGGCAATTGGAGCCAAGGAAGATATTAGAATGTCCAGCAGTAGTGAACTTGACAAGGCTAAGGAAACTATAGATGAGCTTAACAGAAAATTAACTAGCTGTGTGAGCACGTTAGGTGCCAAGAATATGGAAGTCCTTAACCTTCAAACTGCGATTGGCCAATATTATGCAGAAATTGAAGTGAAGGTAAACAATGTATATATATGTATCAATGTTGGTAGAAAATGAAAGTTGAACCGTATTTCCATTATATCCCCCTGTAAATGCTTTTTCAGGAACATTTTGCTGAAGAATTGTCTGTAGCAAAAGAAGAATTGGCTAGACTTACCAAGAAGCTGAAGGTAAAACTCTTTAAAGCATCACAATTGCTTAATTGGTTCTTGAGATTTGTCGCAATATTATTATTGTACAATTAGTACTAATGTAAGTCGATGTCAGGTTTTCTTGTTCTCTACCCTGTATAAGCTGGCATGCGAAGTAGCAGTTTTTATGTGGATCCCATCTTTGTTTTTTCTTCAAAGCTTTTGAATGTTTCAATTGGTTAGATCTTGATGTAGACCTTTTATGTATTGGGGTTGGAATCGTTTACTTCTGTTCTGCATGTTGTCAGGAAGCAGACCAACAAGCAGAAGCATCAAAGAGGGAAAAGGAGGAAATTTTAGGGAAACTTTCACAGGCTGAAAGGATGCTCACTGAAGGTAAAGCAGAGTTAAAAAAACTTGAGGAAGACAATGAAAAACTGCACCAAGCTCTTGAGCAAAGCATGACAGGGCTAAACAGGGATGTCAATGGACTCTGATTTTCTTGTTGACAGGTTGGACTGTCAAAACTCTCATTATTGTTGGGCCTGGAGTTGGCCATTCATAAACTTATGAATCATGCTAGTGATTTTTCCTTATCAATATATGGTGATGTAATGAATTGTCTCTTTTTGGCAGGCATATTGTTATAAAATTACTGGTAACCTACTTTTGGAGAAACCACAGCAAGGAGGTATGTGTGCTTTATAAAATGATTCAAAAGGAGCTGATGAGATATTTTAAAAAAAATCTGCATAGAATCTTCTAGCCACACTTGGTTAGGAGGCCCCTGCACACGAGAATAAAAAATTAATACTGGAGCTGAGAATGGAGGGATTTTTTCTGATATATGGTTCATCAACAATTTCAGGTTCTTGATCTGCCGGTTCGCGTGCTAGGATTTTCTGAAGAGGACAAGCAAAGGATAGGCCATGCACAGCAAGGCACTGGCAAAGCTGTGGTTCGAGGTGTGATGGGTCTTCCAGGTCAATTAGTAGGTGGCAGCTCAGCCAAAGCTAGTGCAAATATGGCATCCGACAACCAGGTAATTCTTGCCAAAGCTAGTGCAAATATGGCATCCGACAACCAGGTAATTCTTGCCACTTCATTTAATCCTCAATTTATGTTACATGTTTGGATGTGCTTAAAATCTTCCATTGTTGACATAGTGAGTTATGAGTTGGGCTTAAAATGGTCACAGTTACAAGTTTACACTGCAAATCCAATTATAGTTGTTTTCACTCTTTTAATCATATCCATTTTTCCCCAAATGAACTATTTTGAATAGAATTTGTATATATGAACAATTCAATAATTACAGTGTTATTCTCTATCTATCCAAATACAAAAATGCTACACTCTGCCCACATATATAACTAACATATATAACTATACTTTATACACTTTTTTGGTATTATTATTCTTACAATTCTCAAATTTTCTCGATCTCATGCTGACTATGCTTTCTAATAAATTTGGGGGCAATTTTCCAGTCGTTTGCCGATCTATTGGTGGACTTCCTTCCTAATGAGGCCGAAAGAGAGAAGAGTCGTTCTGCAGATGCTGCCAATGGTTCAAGACCAGATCTTAAACCTGCAGAAACTCCTGCAGGTACTGTGCTACCAAATACCTCTAGCCAAACAACATCCCCCAGCCAAAACCAAATGCTCGAGGCCTACCTTGGAAATTTCCTGCACCAGGAACATTCCGAATCAGAGTTTTCTACCGTACCTCTCACCTCTGAAAGCAACTCTCAAGGCTCATGGCCACCTCCCCGGTACTGAATTCATTAGCCAGTTATGAATGTATATACCTACATGCAAAGTTCTGATTTTTGAGTCATCCTTGGATAGTTGGATGTGTCATTGATGCCTTTTTGTGTTTTCAATTCTTGGCTCCTCTGTTGAGTGTGTTTTTTAAGCCAGAAAATTGACTGGATGAGTCTAGATGGGATGAGTTACACTACTGCTATCTATAATTTGGAAAGTGTATATAACAATATAAATCTGTTGGACAACAGATTTCATAATTTCCCTCATTCCAAATGAGGGGTCATCTTAATGCTCCAAAGTGAAGTTTAAATTCATTCCATCCAGATTTTAACCTCTAACCTAATAAATTTCAATTAGCTTCTTTTAACACTGTTATTTTAAATTCTCTTTTTAGTCCACTTAATTTTTATTATTTTAAATTTCTTCTATAAATACACACCCAATCAAATCAATGAATTTAAATAAAATATGT
>MAYD01485882.1:0-10261 GCA_001909325.1 Ruellia speciosa
GAAAAGGGCAATTGCATTTGTAGCCTTTGGATTGCTAAAGGGAGAAAGACTTGCTCATGCCATTAGAGGTCAACAGAAATATATATACATGTAATATATATATATATATATTATACCTTTTCTTAGTTGCTTAAGATGTGGAGGGGTAAAAAACTCATTAACTATATATAAAAAAGTAGCTTAGTTCAAAAATTAATTTTGACCTCCATTTAATTTTCAATGGATTTTGACTTTTTAAATTTTGATATTTAAAAACTGTAAATGGGGATTTGAACCCATACTATCCAAATAATCAAATTACATTTTAACTATTTGGGCTAACATTATATTGGTAAAGTTTTTTCCACTAGAAATAGTATTGGTGTGGTTATTTCACAAATAGACAATCAACTAGTATTCAAGATCAATTTTGAAAATAATTAAATTAATTTTTTTTATGAAAAATCTATTTATTATTGATGAAAAATTATTTGTAAAAATATTTTTCAAAAGTTGGTTTGGTTTATACCATCGTTTCGACATTCGGCGTATCTGTGTCGCGCCCAGGTAGAAACCAAGCTTATTAGGCTTGTCGGATCCTGAGATTTGCACCCCCACCACAAGTGCTCCTATTAATAAGGTTGGACCAAATTCCACTCTTCATCCAACGTGGGATGAAACTTTTTAAGTTACTTTTAATTTTTAATGGGACTCACTCTTCATATATTAAGTACTATTCATTTTCTTTATATAATTTAAGCAAATATAAGCAAATAAAAAGATCACAAATTTTATAAATGAATCTATTTTTTTCTTTTGATGTTTTATCAATATCATTCGATTGTTTACTTACTACACAATTTATTTTTTTAAAAAAAAAATTCTTTATTCAAATATATTATACTATAAGATGATTAAATTTTAAAAAATTTAATATTTAATAAACTCATGACTTGTACGGGCAAATACTAGTGTATAATAATGTAGCAGTAAAATTTAATTAGAATTATTGGGGTCATTCATTTCCTTTATGTTGAATTTATATGTAGGTGACTTGTAGAAAGTAAATGAAAGGATTCTTGATCCTTGATGTGCGGTAGCTTTCAATGTATCTTTGCTAAATGACAAGAGGGACAAAGTGTATGAGAGGTGTGTGCCAGACAGGCAGAGACACCTATGGCCTGTGGCCCTATCCATACACAACACAATTCTACAAACAATTAGTTTATCCTTTTTCTTTTGTTTCAGTGCTTGTCCTTGTGTTTGTCATTTGGCATTTGGAAGGAGCCAGCAATGCATTTACCATTTGGGACTTGCAAGGTGCAACACTGCAACCACTGTTGGACTGTTGGTAGTGTTACCAGCATAGATCAAAACAAGTGTTTTCATACTCTACCTACATGATAAAATATTGGCAAAGACTAAAATAGAAATGCCCCAAAGTAATGGTGAGTTTTGCCATAAGGTAATGGATACACGTCTGTTAGGGGCTCCCTAGGTATATTTGGAGGGCAAATCGGCAGCGGCGGCGGCAGTGATGGGAGCAGGAATACATGTACGAGCTTGGAGCTGAGCCCATCAGTAGGGGGAGACGCCTCGCAAGTTCGCGGACAAGCACATATGAATGATTTATAAATTAAGTCGTCATCACATTTCAACCCAAAAACCTTAAAATAATGGATTTATGGACATTTCTAATTATAAGCCGTTCACAACATATCTTTTTATCTAATGTGAGACAATTTTCACTTGCACTGTTCCTAACAAAGTCAGACTCAAAAGTCTCATCTTTTTCAAATTGAACAGACAATTCATATCTATTAACTTTGAAATTGAATAGATGTATGTTTAAGGATAACATTCTTTGAGACAGTGATAAATTATCATGCCTCAAAGCTGGTTCAATTCTCACAAACACTTTTCTAACGAGCACCATATATTGTCCAAAATATGATCATAGTTTTAGATATGGATAAAACTATATTCAAAGACAATGTGAATATTTGGATGTATTTTTGGGATATTTATTTTTGGTATTTTTTAAAAAATTGTGTGTAAAAGGAAAAAAAGAATAGTAAAAATAAATGTTTGTTTTGATGTTTTTAAATTTTTTCTATATGTAAAATGTTACTCACTCAAATTCTTTCTTTTTAATTATCCTTTGAGGTAGTTGCACACATATTAAAAAATTAATAAAATTGAGAGTAATAATATAATGTTTGTCTAAAATTGAAAAAAGATAGAGAAAATAGTGTAATAATTGTATTAAAATTAAAGAAAATATAAATAATAATGTAATTATTGTCTTGAAATGCGTAAATAACAATTAATTTAAAATATATTAAAATTCATTTTTAGACAAATATTGTGAATCGAAGAGAGTGCAATAATGGGATGATGTGATGATATATAGAATAATAGGGTGTAAGAGATATAATTTGTGAATAGGTAAAAAAAATAAATATTTAAATTTAAAGTAATGATTGAATTATGGGGACGGCTGCTCCCTCGGTTCTAATTGCCTGCTTTAAATTATTCTATGGTTCCCCTCGCTGACTGTTTTGGAGGGGTTTTTTTTCTCTCTTTAGCGATACTAGCAAAAAAAAAAATTATGGGGACGGTTATGGTGCAAACAACATTCCGTCAACACAATCATTCCAAAATATTGGCATACTATATAATTCCAACGGGTAATACTAAATAATTCAGTTGGCGGGAATTCTATATAATTCAGCGGTTTAAGTTTTGAGTAAAATTTGATTTAAAAAATTAAATAATGGGAGTAGATAGTTAAATATTTTTAGCTTGTTTGTAGTATAATTGAATGAGTTATCTAATATATTTTAGCTGTTTTTCCAATACAATTCAACGGATAAATTTGGTATGTCGTATTGAAGGAAATATATTTACATTACACAATTAAATATTTGCAACGAGTTCTGTAGTGTAGTTCAACGAGTTTTATAATATATGTTAGTGGTTTATGTAGTATAATTCAGTGGACAAATGGAATGATGCTATTGACAAAAACTTTGTTTGCACCATAGCAGCTCCGTTGAATTATTATTATTTTGTATTTTTGTCTTAATTATTTATATGGGAGAGGGGAAAATTAAAATTTAAAAAATAGTGTAAAAAAAAGTAAAAAAAATTAAAAGTCTCCCAACGTTATATTCAAACACAGCAAATGATTTTGTGATGACTAAGATTAAGAAGGGAGAATTTGGTCTTAGAAAAAATAATTTGGTTTCTATTAAGAAAAAATGTTGTTGTTTAATTGGTGAGTAATGAGCCGCTGATGGCCCTAGTATTTATTTAGGGCGATGTGTTGTCAATTTGCGTCCAATATGTAAATTTGTGACTAAATATCAGTCGGTTGCAAATGGCAAAAAAAAGCATGTGCCCATAAAAGTCGATTTGCGATTGAAATCGGTAGTCATTTTGTAGTGAAACAAGCTACTGATTTAGCTTGAACAAACATGTAATTCGGAAAACTTTATAGGTATAATCCATAAAATATAAGAGAGGATAATGATCAATGCATTCTTTAAGAAGAAGCAACAAATGGCGAGGGGGACATTTAAGAATATTCCAATTTCCAGTCATCATGTAAAAGGCCAATTCTTTTGTTTTTGTTTAAATAATAATAATACTAACAATACTAATAATAATAATAATAATAATGGTGAGGTCTCTCAGGTACTGAGGTCGGGTCAGTGGCTCAGTAGTGAGTGGTGAGTGGGTAGGGCGTAGATTAATGGCGACGGAAACACTGCAGTGGGAGACCGCAGAGACGAAAAACGCTGCAGACAAAATAGGAAGAAAGCTTGGTCTCTTGTTTAATGATTAATAAACCCATGAAAGTGACATTTGTGGATGCATTTCAATTTTCAATTTCAATTTTTAAAACCCATGTGCCACACAACTACACAAACTGTAACTTTATATGCAAAATTGGGTGTTATTTTTTATTAAAGAAAGGGGAATATATTCATCCCAGACAAGAGTCATGGGGATGGATACACAGTAGTTTAAGTACAGGTTAAGAGTGTGGGAGGGGGATTTTGGGAGAACAGAGAGCCGGCAGAGAAGAAGGAATTACGGCCAAGGCAACAAATTCAAGCATTGAGAGCTTCCTCTCCTAGCAAGACTGTCCACAGGGTTAAATATGAACAATTGAAATGCAGTTGTCATGATCAATTGCATTCAGGGCAAGATAAAACTCACTGGCTAAGCCCCAAGGAACTCAACTTTCCCTGAATGCCGAATCGTTTCATCCCTTTTGTAAGTCAAACTCGTAGGAGAACTCAATCCTCTTGCTGAAATTTCCACTGACATCAATGCAAATCTGTATAGTTCTTTTGCCGACTCTGAGCTTCTTTCATTCGATCCCGAATGAGTCGAACCTGTCTAGTCGTGTCCTCTATCAACTCTGGTCCCACAACTACTCGCTCGGATATGTCATTCCAGCATAAGGATGTTCTGCATCTTCGCCCGTATAATGCCTTGGATGGCGCCATCTGAATGCTAGAATGGTAACTGTTATTGTAAGAAAATCCCACGAGCGGCAATTGATCCTCCCACGATCCCTAAAAGTCAAAGGCACAAGCTCGCAACATATCCTCTAATGTCTGAATAATATGCTTAGTCTCTCCGTCAGACATCGGATGCCATTCTGTGCTAAGGCTGATATGGGTATCAAACGCTTCTAGTACCACTGTCAAAAAACGAGATAAAAATCAGGAATCTCTGTCAGATACGATGTCGCGAGGAATCCCAAATCGAGTAACTACATGACGAATGTAAGCTCGGGCCAACTGTTCCATAGACTACGTCAATCTAATCGGAATGAAGACGACACTCTTCGTCAATCGGTCAATTACTACCCAAATATTGTCACAACTACGTCGAGTAGGGAGTAGTCCAGTCACAAAATCCATAGCTATCGACTCTCATTTCCATGTACTTACCTCCATCGACTGTAACAAACCTATCAGTCTCATATGCTCAATCTTCACTCGCTGGCACGTCGCACACTGCACTACAAACTCTTCTATCTCTCTCTTCATCTTAGGCCACCAAAACACCTGTCCTATGTCCTTATACATCTTGGTCGCCTCTGGATGAATATAATAGGCCGTCATATGTGCCTCAATCATAATGCGAGTCCTCAACTCGGGGGGACTCTTCGGAACGCAATATCGGTACCCCATTCGAACAACTCCAGCAACGTCTATCTGAAAGGCTCGTGTCTGGCCCGTCTCAATCCTCTGTCGTATCTCCTGAATGTGGGAATGACATATAGCAATCTCCTCCAGTAGGGAAGGTACAGCTGTCATCGCATTCAGTCTTTGTCGTGTCCTCTCGTATGGTAAGATCTCCATCTCTAGTCGTTGTAACTCTGAATACATCTGCGAAGATCCTATCACGGTCCCTAATTGAGGTCTCTTCCGACTCAGGGCGTCGGCTACCAGGTTCACCTTCCCCTTCTGGTACTGTATCTCTAAATCATAATTAGCGATCAACTCTAACCATCTCTTTTGCCTCTTATTCAACTCCTGCTGGGTGAAAATGTACTTTAAATTCTTATGATCAATATAGATTCGGCACACTGATTCGTACATGTAATGCATCTAAATCTTCAGCGTGTGTATCACCGCTGCCATCTCCAAATCGTGCACAAGATAATTCTGCTCGTGAGGCTTCAACTGCCGGGATGCGTAAGCTATCACGTGTCCTTCTGCATCAACACACATCCTAACCCCTGCTACGATGCATCAGAATGAATATCAAACTTTCCTGAGTCATTTGGGAGTACTAAAAATGGTGCCTTAATCAGTTTCTTCTTCAACTCTTGGAATGCTGCCTCACACTCCTCTGTCCACCTAAACTTCACATCTTTTCTAAGCAGTTGTTTCATCGGTCTAGCAATACTAGAGAACAATGGATAAAAACGGCGGTAATAACCAACTAGGACCAAAAAACTACATACCTCAAACACGTTCTTTGAAGACTCTCAACTCACTACAACTTCCACCTTCGTCGAATTGACAGCACACTGTAACATCCGGTATTACTATTCAAGTAAATTCGGGAGATTAACCGGATTAAAAGAACTTGAAAATGTGAAAAAAATTTGCGAATTAATTATAAGAAAATAATTAATTTTTGAAACACGAGAAATAAAAATCGATAGGATTTGACGAAGTTGTCTTCAGTGAGGCCGTGCAAATTTATTTCAAGGGAAATGAAATAATAAAAGGTCAATGGTTAGGTTCGACCAAATTTTTAATTGTGAGAATCGAAAATTTCATAATTACGGAATTAATCATATTTTCAAGGGGATTGGAGAGTTGTCGTGAGAATTGGAATCCGAAATTTGTCCCTAAAAATATGTAGAATTTAATTCCACGCGATGATTTAATTTATTTCGAGAAGTGAAATTTATTAAATTACATTTGAGTTGGATAATTGATTGGGTTAGATGGACTTAGAGCCCATTAGAAGAAATTATTGAAGCCCAATTAACTAAAAGCCCAATCAGAAGGGGCGAAATTAGCATGAGTGACGGCGAAAGTTAGCAAAGAGGGAAATTAAAACGGAAATCAGAGAGGCAATGAGCAGCCGTTATAATCTTCCCTGTCGTTAGAAATCCAGCCATTGTCGCTGTTTTGCTCCTCGACATCAAGAACTATGACACGCTCTCCCTCTCGGCATCCTCTTCTCCCTCCAATCTATCGTGGTGCTGAGGTTTGAACTACGACAATGTGTTCCACGACACTACGACACTTCGACTTGGGGCTGTGAAGTTGATTGTCGTGGTTTTTCGTGAAGGTCGGCTTTGGCACCACGACTAAGACAAGGGATTGGAAGCTTTGAGCTTTATAAGCAACCTCCCTTGTCCAATTTCTCCATTCACACTATCGATCGCTCGATTTGGAGGTAAATCCCTAAGAACCCTAAATTTTTCTTGCTATGATTTGGGGGCCTGGAATTTGGGGATTTTTTATGCTACAATTGTTATGAATTTCTTGATGACGAGATTGAGAAGTCTTTCCGAGGAATTTGAGGTATTGGCATGCCATTGATGTTACTATGAGCTCTGTGTTCTGTGCAGTCGGATATTGAGCGTTTGAATGCCAAGGACGAGAGTGTATCTCAGAGGCTTGGAATTGCATGTTTGTTTCTTATTTCCCCCTAATCTTTATTAAGGATTGGAGACAAGTTGCAAGTAGTGTTGTGTAGTGATGTTGTATTCTGTTGTGCGCTGTGGAATTTAAGGTTTTGAGCTATTCTCATTTCCTTTTTGTTTCCCCTGGTTTTCAATCGGGGTGGAGACATTTTAATAGGTATGGGAAAATTTGGGACAGGCTAATGATAAGAAAACCAAGATTGGTTTGAGAGCCCCTTCTCCCCCCGCCCCCCCCCCCGCGATTGGTTGATTGGTCTGTTGCCTGTTATAAACTTGGAATTTAGATTGTGCTATTGCCTACCTTAGTTCATTGCATTCTGAAAATGATTGTCGCCTTAAGTTCAAATTGGGAAGGTAAACTGGAATCTGTTGCCTGAATTGGAAATTTGGCTTTAGCAATGTGCTATGTGTGCTGTCTTTGAAACTGAAACTAAGTGCATCTGTAATATGTTGCTATCACCGCTTTTTTGTCTTTGATCTTGCTGGCTCCAATTTCAGTTGTAAGAAATGGATGGATTACTGTTGCTCTGTTGTTCTTAGCTCTAAAGTTATGTTGGAAAATTCTTTAAGTTTCCCCCTTTTAAGATCTTTAAGACTTAAAAGGGTTTGAAGGCATTTAGAATTTAAGGTAGTCGATGATGATAAATCGATACCGATTTGAGGCTCCGTGGCAAAGTTTTAAGAGGGATTGGGCGTTTGTTGCTTGCTGGTGTGATCTTGTGTGTGCTGTTACATGCTAGAAATTGAAAACCAGGAATTATATGTGCTGATTGTTTGAATCTGAAACTTGATTGATGTTGTGTTTTGGCAATGAATTGCCATCTGATTTGAGACTTGGTTGTTTGCCTTTTAAAGCATGAATTGCTACTGTGTTATGGTTTTGCTGCTACCTGTTCTGGTCTTACTGCTGTTGCTGGTACATTGAGTTGTTGTCCCTGCTTGCTGTTGTTCTGAAATCTGAGTCCTGTTGTAGATTCTAATTTCTAATGTTTCCCCTTGATTGTTTAATTGAGGTTGGAGACGTTAGAATTGGTTTGTAATGGCCGATGATGAAATCTCATCGTGGTTTGAGGCCCCTTTTGTTTAATTGTCGGTCGAGTTGGGCTCTTGGTTTGGCTTTCAGTTTATGGCTGTCGTGTGATATGACTTTGGCAATATGCTTGGTGTACTGTGTATACACTAAACCTGAACTTTGGTCTGCTGAATTTGAAAACTGAGGTTTGCAATCTGTGTACTGTTACTGCTTCAATGTTGATTTGGCTGGATTGAATATTGCATTTCCTGGACAGATTGGCAACGACGTTGGCAAAGTTGAAATTAATTGATTGAAATAATATAAGCTGTTGGTAATGGACTTTAAATCTGGAAACTGGTATCTGTTCTATTTTTGTTCTGAACTGTTATGAACTGAATTAGAGTGGTATTGTTGTGGCTGACTTTGTGCTTCTGTTGTATGAATATGTGGTTTAGATTCTGGAACCTGGAAGTGGTTTGGAAATTAGATGCAGTAATCGCTGGATCAAATTGTTGTTGGCTGTCATGAATTCTTGTCTGTTACTGCTTAGTTACTTGTAATTTGTTCTGGATCAGTATGCAGTCAGTGGTTGTTGTGTGTAATGTGCTGAGGTCTAATGTTTGGTAATTGCTGAGTTCCAGTTTGATGTTGTTGATTTTAATTCCAGTTCTTAATTTCCCCCTTCTCTCGGCTTTGGCTTGAATTGTTGGGGTTGAAGATTTTGAACTTGGGAAATGGGGATAGCCGATGACGAAAGATCGAGACCGATCCGAGACTCCCATTATGTTGGAATTGAGTATTTAGAACTTATGTGATTCGCTTGTCTTGTTTCCTTGCTGTTGTTCTTCCTGAAAGTATGAAGTCTAGACGTGGGTTGTTTGCTCAATTGGTAACTACAGTCTGGTAGTGTGCTATCTGTTGTTGTTGGATGATCTGTTTGGGCTGGACCGTGTAATGTTATGATGTGGGCTTCCGTCGTGGACCGAAATAATTAATTGATATGGATCCAGGATTCAATAAAGGAGGCAGCCGGCTGTTGGGGCTCCTATTGGGCTTGATTTAATACTACACTTGATACCTCTGAGCAGTTTAACAAAATAGGAATGTTAAACTTAAAATAATAATGAAAGGATTATAAAATTTTATTTAATTGTTGGATTTAATTAAATTGGATAATTGTCACCCAATAATAGGCATTGCCCTAAGACCTTTAAGGTTGAGTTAATTAATTAATTTGAAAAATTAATTAATTGGATTTAAGAAATAAACATTGGGATGGTTATTTCTTGGCGACGCTTGACTTAAGCATTTCCTTTTGCAACGCAAAGGAATTACAACAATTTATGTCCCCATATTGTTGGATTTATTTTAATTATCCATAGATATTTATTATCTATAATCTTTTAAAGATTAAATTAAGATGGATAATTAATAAAGCCCTATTTCGATTCGTAGGATAGGTGTTCTAGTACGAGTTTCGAGAACCTGAAGGCTTTG
Source organism: Ruellia speciosa (assembly GCA_001909325.1). Classification (NCBI taxonomy): domain Eukaryota; kingdom Viridiplantae; phylum Streptophyta; class Magnoliopsida; order Lamiales; family Acanthaceae; genus Ruellia; species Ruellia speciosa. Next base: position 9,684 of record MAYD01485882.1, read on the forward strand.
GACACGCAGACCCATAGGATTTAGTTGACCGTAGCCAGTCGAGATTCAGAAGGGAATAAACACCAAAACAGTCCACTAAGTATACTCAAAAATCAAAATGGTCCCGTTCGCGACACAATTACCAAAATAGTCCTGTATGTTTACTAATTACGACCAAAATGGTCATTTGATCCCTTAATTGGGATTAACTTAAAAGATTAAAAATAACACCCTGAAATGAAACCAAAATGGTCCCCCCAAGTATACTCAAAAATCAAAATGGTCCCCCAAGTATTTATTCCATACTTTTTGATTAATTAATAATTAATAAATATTTATTCCATACTTTTTGATTAATTAATAATAAATAAATATTTATTAATAAAATTTTAATTACAATTGGTGCACCATTTTTTTTTAAATAAATATTTATTCCATACTTTTTTTTATTCTTAAGTAAAATTCTCGTCGGTGCACAATTTTTAAACGATAATATTTGAAAATTTAGGAATAATTTTAAATTTTTAAAATTAGGAGATCCTTGCTCTTGATGTAATTACACAGTGCAAGTTCTAAATATGAAAAATACTTAAAAATAA
>MAYD01485885.1:0-11854 GCA_001909325.1 Ruellia speciosa
ACCCACGGCGCCGCGCCGCCGCCGCCGCTAACGGACGATGAGATTATCTCCCTCGCCAAACACCACCAGCACAACCCCGTCTCCTCGCAACCCCCATCCTTCGTCATTTCCGAATCTTCTCACGAATCCCTAATCTCGTTTCTCCACCGACGCGCCGGCCAGTTTCCCGACCCTTCTTCGGCGGTTTCCGAGTATGTATCCTCTCTGCTTTCCCTAATCTCCCTCCACGCCTCCTCCGGCGTGTCCTCTCTCCTTTCGGAGCTCCTCCAGGCCTATCTGCGCCTCTTCACTTCAAATAAAATTCCGCATGACAACAATTCTGTGTCGACTCTCCAGCAATTCGTGGGGTGCTTAGACGCTGTTGAAATTAGGGACATACTTAAAGTGATTGATTTGATTACTTCGTGTCTCCCTCAGATTAACGAATTGGAGGATGCTCATGTTCTGATTCTCCTACCCAAGTGTTTTGAATTGGTTAGAATCTCAAATGAAGTGGATAAGGGTGTGGAGTATGTGAACTCGGTTATAGATGCTCTGATCGAATGTGAGTGGAGCAAGGCTTTGTTCATCAAGATGGTGGAGATTGTTCGGGATATTAGTTTGTGTATAGATAAAGTTCGGAAAAGGAGCCTTTTGGAAAAGATTTTTGTAAAAATGAAGGATGATGTGGACATGCAGGATTTGCCCGGGCTAGTTTATCAGCTGTTGGTATTGGCGACCAAAGGGTTTAGCAAGAGGGAGTTGATTGAAGGGATTTTGATGTATTTTGGGGGTAATAAGGGTGGTTCAATAATGAAGCAAGTAGAGGGGACAGTTTTGCTTCACGTTAATTTTGCAGTCAAGCAAGATCCTTCTTTGGGGCAGGAGGTCTTGAGTTTGGTGAGGTTGGATTCAAGAGCTTTTAATCATTTTACTGTCGCTGTTTTGTTGTCCGTTGCAAGAATTAGAAGGTTCAACGAGAGTGCAATTGGTGTTTTGAAGACTGCATTGTTTAATGCTTATAAAGATTATAAGAATGCAAAGTGAGTATAATTTCTATTGATCTTTGTATGTGTGCTTATATATAAATGTCACAAATTATCCATGTGTGTGCATTCAGACATGTTTTGTCCCTTGACAGGAAGTATATGATATGAGCTGGTTTTTTGTTTGTAAATGCCTTGTATTGAAGGACTATTATGGTGTGATAATGTACTTACATTTGAAAGAGCATGCTTCATTCTTTTACAATGATCTGCTGCCTTGATAAATTTCATGGTCAATCCATTTTAGTTGGTTTTCACAACAGTATGATTTTTCTGCAGACCCATGACCCTTCTTTTTGCCTCAGAGTTTGCAAATGGATATTTGATGAAGTGAAGGTGGAATATCTGGAGAATGCTGAAGTGATAGAAAAGGCTATTCTTAAGGCTGTAAGCTCTTTTTACTCTCTGTACCTGATTAAGTTATAAAATTAGCTCCATAGTGGATTAGAGCTAATTGCTGACCATGTAATTATGGATGATGAACTTATCAATTGTTGTTTGTGTAGCTCTTTGGTCATTTTTGTTGAGCAGCTCAATAATTTCTTATGTTGCCATATATCCACTCTACCTTTTTTGTACTTACTAAAGAAGGTATGGCTTATGTTCATAAGTCTGTTTACTGCAGGTGAATGCTAACCATTATGGAAGAGAACACATTATACCCAGTGTAGTACAATTAGGATTTGGATTGCTTGAAGGAGTTGAAGAGGGAAGCCAGAAGGAAATTTCAAGATCTGATGGCCTGATGTGCACTGAGGAGCTAGGTACTCAGGTGCTGAAATGTTTATTTGAAGTGCATGATATGTCAAGAAATGAGGTCAGTAATTTAGCAAAATATGCCTCTGCATAATTGTTAGATGTCTCACAAAAAAGTTTAGCTTTCTACATGGAATCCTTTCTACACAAACCAGCTCTAAAAACTGTTGCTATTTATGAAATCATTTTGCTCTAATTGTTATTGTTAGTGAATATTTTGCCGTATGCTTGTAATTCAACTCCTTCAGGGTTCAATTGGCTATGAGCTTCATTTTTTCCAAATGCAGATAATTGAGCAATGCAAATTCCGCATCCTTTCTTTGAAGCCTGAAAAGTGCTCTGCTATAACAAGGTCATACCTTAAGCTTTATCTCAATCTTTAGGGTTTGTATTTTTTTTAATATGCCTGTAATTGAGCTTATTTTATTTTTATACTTTTTCTCTAGATTGCTCGGGTATCTAATCCGGGTTCATCCCCATCCAATGTTGGACCTTGTATCTCATTTGAAAGAAATGCTGGACTATTTTGCATTTATGAATGGTAGGATTTCATATGATCTTGTCAAGGTTCTGCTCCCTCTGATCAATATTAGTCGTGATCTTCAGGTACTCATTTTGAATTGATTCTTCAGCCAATTATCGCGGAGCTACCTCATGTTACCTTGGCAGATTTTGTACTCTTTTGAAAATGGAAATGTTACTGATCTGTTTATAGTTCCACAGTGCATCCGATATAACATTATTATTTGGCCTCAGGCTTTATAAAACATTGCCTGTGATTAGTGAAGTTTGTACTGTTTTATCATTTTCAATAATATATTAATAATCATCAAATGTTGAAATGATTATCTTAACCTTCCCATGTTACTTGTGCAGGATTACACCATTTTGGTTCTTCGGAAAGCCATGTTTAAACAAGAAAGTGCAATTCGCCTTGCAGCCATTAATGTCATTTTTGACCTGATCTTTTCACAAAAACAATCAAAAACAAATGAACTTTTTTCGTTTCAAGAATCAAGCAGCCAGGCCAGTTGCAGCCAACAGGCTGCTGTGCCTCACCCAAATAGGGCAGATCTTTTCCAAGAGCTCTGTGGTTTGCTGCAAAGATGCCTCTATCAGCAGGTGCATTTAAATAGTTCATTACCTTTCATAGATCCTAGGATTTTATTGCAATCTGAGATTATATGGTTCTGTTGAATTCTCCAATTCCTTTTATGTGACAAGAATACTCAAACCTCTAAGTGACCTTCTTGCGATATACAGTTTCAAAATTGAGATATTTCACTTTCCTGAAGAATTTGGGAGAGTTCTTCAATTGATGCATTACCATTCCTGCAGATATTTTCTTCCTTTTTCTTGCAATTTGTTTTACTTACCCTTTTCTTTTAAGGCTAACATCCGAGAGAATTTGTACCATGGTTTAATGAGGCTTGTACTGGTGGATCCCCCAGTGGCCAACAACGTTCTGGATTTTCTCCTGTCCCACTTCCAGCGATTCTATAAAGAGGTATTCATCCATAGAATTTAGGCTATAACAAATGAATCCTGGAAAACCTTAGATGTGTATTATTCCTTTCTGTGTTCCTACAAGAGCTAAGCTTAGTCAGTAATACCCTTCCACATTCACATGACTGAGAATCCTTGTTGAAGCGTATCATTTTTCTAGGATCTAACCAATCCATTGGGGATTGATCAATGTGTGAAACAAGAAAATGGAAAGTTTTGTGTTGAAGAGCCACTTGACTGCCTTCTCTTTTGCGTCTCCTGGATTCTTCTTGTTCAAGGGCAAAATAAATCTGACCATCCTTCATATTCATGGGCATGTTTTGGGTTCTCCATCACTCAGGAAAATGAGGTAACTGAATTTCAATCCATTTCTTTAGTATGGTGTTTCTAGGTTCATTTTTTTTTTAAATTGTATGAAACGGCCCGGTATTTATTCACATAAATGTATGTTGACTTGATATTATCAGGCTGGGAGAACACTTTCTAGAGAGTTCTTCTCAAATGCTTTAGCACAGATCCGAAAGTATATGAGAAGCGTTGATTGGGAAGGTTATCTTTTCAATTGAAGATCATATGTTGTAATTAATCAATCAGCTTCATTATTATTAAGATTACTTTTTGGGCGTTAAGAGAAATATTTTCCTTATGCACTGATTTTTTGCTTCTAAAAAGTTCTGAGTCTAATGTCAGTTATAATTGCATGTTAGCCAGGCCTGCTTGGTAAAAATCAAGATTCAGTTTCTACACCAATAGGCGAAGAAAAAAGGAGGTGCTCAGCTACACTTTTGTTGGGAATGATTGAAGTTGTGATGAATATAGTTGTTTCTGAATTGGAAGAAGCTACTGGCGTGCCAAAGTTGGAACTAGAAAGGGAGCTTTCTCAGTTTGTTGAGATTCACGAGTTTGTGGAGACATATGTCAAACAACGCATTGGAGCTAAGAAAGCAAATGTGAGACCTAGTGTCAGTGATGCTACTGATAAACTTGCTTTAGATGGCACCAAATTGTCTCCAGAACGGACTCCTCTTTTGGCAACTTCAAGCATCCATGGGATCTTGCAACATGCGCTGGAGTTGGGGAAACTTGATCATTCTAAAACTGGCATGCCGTCTCAGAAAATCAGCCAATCTTCCTCTAGCAAGGCACAAGCTCAGAATTCTAAAATTCTTTCTTGTGTTCTAAACCTCTGCTTGCATCAGTTGAAATTCTTTTCGTTTACTGGAAATGAAGATCCATTGAAGATGTTGATATATGGCGACATTAAGCTTCTCGGGCCTGCACTGCTGAATTTAATTTTATCTCTCAAGCCATTGCCAAAATCCGGGGAAGATCCTAGCAAGAAAGAAGTGAAAGGAAGGAAGGATGCTGACGATAGAAGGGAACATATTCATTTAGCCTTGCTTTGCTTGAAAAAATTAATTGAAATAAGTTTGTGCACCTCGAAGTATAGAAGCTTGATTGATGATTTGGTCTCTGCTTGTCAACTTGAGGATGCATCAACTAGTGGTGCAGATGCTGGTTGCCGTGATGATGAATGTAAATTAGCTGAAGGCATTGATGACCCGAGCACAAGGTGCAAGGAAGTATTAATGAAAAGGAGTATAAATCCTCTACTGGACGAGTTTCTTGAACTTTCTTTCTTCCGCGAAGCCGAGGTATATTTATTCTGCTTTAGATACGCATCTAGATCATCCTAAATTATCTGTCTTAGTTTCTGTTGACTGTGTGCTATGTTCTTTTTTACCTCTGTAACGCATTGAAAAATATGCATGTTCTCAGATCCTATGTGACATAGTGTTGATGATTGGCAACAAGTTACCTGAAGAAAGAAGAGATCTTGTTGGATCCTGGGCAACACGAATCTGCAAACGCATTCATATATCTAATTCAAAGGTTGCAAAAAGCTTGGTCTTTATTGCTGTTACTTTGAGTTCACCTTCAGAGGATATGCGTATTGGCCAAAATATTGCTGCAGAACTTTTACGGGTCATAGGATCGGAGGGTGCTCATCCTGTAGATATATCCGAAACGTTCCCCATTGTAAACAAATCGACAGATGCTGCAATAGCTTCCACAATATTGCAGTCAGTTGAACAAACTATTGTTGACATGGACTGGATCACAGCAAGGTTGAAGACATACTATATGGCAACTCAAAAAGGTGTTTCTTTTAATCAGATTGACAAAGTGGCACCCGAATTAATGTTGGAAGAGCCATTGTATTCAAGAGCAGAAGCCGTTGTTAAGATCCTTTCATGTTTTGTTTCCATGAACCTGAAGGGTATGAAATGTGCTTGTAAAGATTGGGATTGAACTTCTCTCGTATGTATTTACAATCTAATCCCTGATAAAATGCAGATCCCCAAGCAGAACTACTACTGAGATTGGCAATAAAATTTTACAAGAATCTAGCTCGAATATCAAAGCTGAGAATCGCTCCTAAAGGATGCCAGCAAGTTTTACCCAGTCGCGGGTATCAGAGGCTTGTAGAAACAACTTGCAGGCAATTAACAGCCCCAATTTATAATTTTGTGGCTAAGGTGCAAAAGGTATATATTTTACTTCCTCCTAATTCCAAATCTGCTGACATATTTGTCATACTAATGCGTCTTCGGTTGAATGGTTGCAGAACCAACGAGAAAGCAACAAAACTAAAGGAATCGCCAGCAAAATCAAGAGGGAAAACAGATGCATCCCTGACTTGATATTCCAAATAGAAGACTATGAAAAGTATCTTATCCAGCTTAGCAAGATCACCAAAGTCAATTTGTTGAGGCATGCGAAACGCAGCACCTCCAGAGACTTCAGAATAGTTGAGCCAGCGGAAGAACCAAATCCAAGCCATGATGCCGGAGCAGGTCGTGGTGATTCAAATGCTACCGAGAGTAATTTGCCTGAAGAGTCTGGCAATGAAAGAGAAGATAGTGATAGTGACCAGTTGCCTCCTGTATGCGATAACTCATCATCCGTGGCAGCAGAGGATTCAGAAGATGAAGAAGAAACTGCACTTCCTCAAGTCAAGAAAGCAAGAACAAACAGGATTGTTCAGGACTCCGATGAAGAAGCATAGCAATAATTGTTGCGCAGAAATGAATGGTATGCTATGTCCTCCTTCCTTTCTATCTATAAACTACTCCTATTAAACAATGGTTCACCGAATTAAGTATGGTGTATACTTACTCTTTAGTTGCAGAAACTAGTCAAGTATGGAGTTATTATATCAAATGTAACCTCAGATCTCCAAAAGCATGATTTTGTTCTGATTGCCTTTCTGTTAAAGTTGTAGCCATTAGCCAAGCAAGATTAACACTTCCTCAATTATACTTGGAAGGGACTGTAATCCACTATTTACTTAGATCCAAATTGATAATTATCAACTGTGTAAGTTGTGGTTATTCCATGATGAGTTGCTATCTCACGTGGAGCAAGAAACGGCTTTGGAGAATCACCTTCAAGCATCTCCACTGCCTTGTTCATTGTGGGAGGATCTACTGGCTTCATTTGGATGCACCACAATGCCACTATGACATTCCTTTTCATCTCCTTTTGAATCATTTGTCTCTATGCCTTTTCCAGCATTTAGCTTATCGTACCCCCGTGAAGGAAACTACATTTGATTTATGTCTTCAATGAAGGGGGCCCATCTTTAGGGTTGAACTTCTCATCAAGCAATATGATGTGAGGCTTGATATCCAAGTGCAAGATTTGCGTGTCAGAACCATGATGTACTACAAGGGCAATTTCAAACATTTTATCCTTTGTCAAAGCTGGTGCACCCAAGCTTTGTTGGTTGAAAATAAATCTGTCGAGGGAACCATTTGTCATAAACTCATATATCACGCACATTTAAACCTTACACACAAAAACCAACAAGTTGCATGACATTGACGTGGTGAATCTGCCCTATGGTGCCAACTTCAATAAATTCTCCTCACTATCCACGGATTGTTCCATCACCTTCACTGCTAAGGACAACTTCGCAGCTTTCCTTTGCACATCGTTCCATACACTCCTTCACCTAATCTTTGCTTGAAATTGTTTGTCATTTTCTTAATCTCCGAGTAAGTATACTTGATTAGTGAGGCTATCCTGACTTTGCAGAAACTCTTCAATAGTTTTATCCATAAATAAATGTCGTTTTCGCCACTTGTGCACCACGAGCCACATTAGGAGAGGAAATCCAGTTACAAATCTTAGACTTAAGAGCCCAGTTGCATCGACACAGCAAACAAGATTGTTAGACAGATCACAAACTCGCAAGAAGCAATAACCGAAGTTGAAGGTGTTGGATCTTACCAACTGCCATTATACCATGAAGTCCTATGATAACTGCAAAGAGAGGAAGAAAAACAAGAAGTTAGAGGGTAGAACAATCATGTTAAAATTAAGGAAAGCTCACAAAGACAGCACCTATAAGGTTTGAGAAGATGAAGCACTCACATCCCCAGAACTCGACTCGACCTGCAATAACCACATCAATCAGTTGGAAATGTGATGTTCTAATTTCTAAACAGATGAAAGAAATACTACAAAACATCACTTACACTTAAAGCTATGCTCTGAAATTGGGATGCCCTCTCTGCAGTAGTGTCTACAAGTGATGGTACTCCTCCCCTCTAAGCTGCCAAATCCATTCGTCCTTTCACATTCTTCACAATGAACTCGATACCATGAAAGCTCAAACTCATAAGCCAAACCATCATAAATGCTCGCCAACAAAGAATTGTCCCTCACCGGTCCACGGGCTGCAGCCCGATCCACCCTGTTTACCGTAGAAGACTCCTACATATCTGATACCCCAATTCGTCCTGCCATAGCATAACTATAAAACTGTGAAGAATTTGCAAACACTCTGCTCCTATTGCCACAAAAGGAGGCTTCTACATATTGCAAAGAGGAATTCACAGAATACATACAGTGGAAAAGCTACAGGTGGTAAATTGAATTCTAGGAATCCATGAACAATTATTAAGGGTCAATCAGTATGGGAATAAACAGCACAAGAGGACAGGTTTCCCTTGATCATGCCTGGATCAACTAGCCGTATCGTGTATTCTTTGTAGTTGATATATTGATGTCTTGCAAATAATAATACTCTCTCGAATTCACGGCCATTACATTCCGATTGTTGCGGCAATGTAGCTGGAAATAATTGTTGTTGTGTCCGCAGGAGATGGGGTCGGAGTTCAACCTGAAAGGGTACCTCATGTCTGTGATGGTGCCACATGATGAAGAAGGGCAGTGTGATGATTGAAGAGGGATTGGTGCTGCTCTGGGCTTTGGAATTAACTGCAAACAAAAGCAGGAGACTTGAAACATTGATGTTTGAGAAGTAAGGCCAAGAATGAGACATGTTGACTGTTGAGAAATGAGAAGTGGTTGGCTTGTTTTTTTGGTAATACTTTAGATTGGGAAGAAGAGGAGATGAGTAGATGAGGCTTTATTTATTAGCCCAAAGTAGTGTTCAACCACTATTCACAAAATACTATTACAAGCCAACATTCAAAGTCTTTGCACAGTGAGTTGACGGCGTCTACCTTACCCCGTCAAATCCTTTTCAATTTGCCAATCTCTGTGAACAGTGTGCTGAAAATCCCGACCTCGCCGTCCCTCTCCGCCGCCGAGGATTCTTCACGGAAGAAGCAAAAAGGGGCTTCCGACAGTGAGTCTATAAACAGCGATGAAATGTCCAGTTTTGCCCCTGTTGCGGCGATCCCTGGCGGGACGTTCATCATGATCCCCCGTCAACACGCCGTCCCCATCAAGTCAGCCGCAATTCTGGGCAATTCTCGCGACCGGGACACAAATTTTCAACCTCGGCGGAAGGACTATATCTAATTTTTTTAATTTTGGCTTGTTCGACGGCAGCACCGATGAGAATGACGCAGGCCGAGCAACAGCAGGAGCAGCGAGAAGAAAGGCGGAATAACGCCCCAAGGTCGTCCAAGTACAAGACCAGCAGCATCAGACACATGTTGGACACCAAACAAAACACAACCTACATAAAAAAAATAATGCCAGGAGCGCCCAGATCCACCACAACTTCCTTCGAACTGAGCGCCGATAATCGGACGCCTGCCGCCGCAACTTTCCCCGGACTTTCAAAAACTTTATCTTTGTTATAAAGAAAGTAATAAAAACATGCAATTGGTAGAGGAAAAACAATTTTATTAGGTTTAAGAAGTTTTCAAAATATAGCATAACTCTAAAAAACATAGTTAAATATCCCACCGATTGACCTAAACTGTTTGGACCATAAATGGGCTTGAAATAGAATCCCAACAATCAATGAAAACCTCGATGAATCCCAACAATCACTAACGACCCCGATTTAAGGCATCCCAACAAATCTTCACCTTGACTTGAATCTTCTTCAAACTCAGACGTACTGGATGCATAAAAAACAAATGTCGGATGTACGTAAACTCCCCTCTGCCTCAGAATGCCTTCAAAAGAAGGCCATCAGAAAGCCCGTAAGGGCCAGATGAAGTGCTCCTTAGAGCATTCAATAGCTTCGAATGTTTAGTAAGTCCAAACAGTGTTGAAACTTACCATGATGTTGATTTAGTGAACATGTCAGCAGGATTATTGACAGTCCCAATCTTCTTAACCTTAATTCTTGTTTCAGATCTTAAGAAAATGATACTTGACATCAATGTGCTTGGTGCGCTCATGGTGGACCTGGTCCTTGGCTAACAGATTGCACTAAAAGTGTCGCAATATATATCAGCTTGGCCCTGATGCATACCGAGATCATCAACTAGCCCTTTCAACCAGATTTCCTCTTTAGCGGCTTTTCTCAATGCCATATACTCTGCCTCAGTAGTGGACAAGGTCATTGTCGGTTGTAGGGTTGCTTTCTAACTCACAACAGAGCTCCCAAGAGTGAAAACATAGCCAGTCATCGATCTCCAACTATCAATGTCTCCAGCATAGTCTGAATCAGAATAGCCCGTGACCAAACACTGGATATCACCTCCATAAATAAGACCAATGTCTGATGTCCCTCGTAAGTAGCGAAAAATTCGCTTAACCGCCAACCAATGCTCCTTACCTGGATTAGCCATAAATTTGCTCACCACGCTAACTACATGCGCCAAGTCGGGTCTAGTGCAAACCATGACATACATCAAACTGCCCACTACACTAGAGTAAGGGACCTTGACCATATATTCTCTCTCAGTTTCTGACTAAGGTGCTAGCCTAATGGACAATCCAGCATTCGCCGCACTTGGAGTGTTCAAGGGTTTCACCGAAGCCATGTCAAATTTCGACAAAACTTTCTTATGTGGTAAGCTCACTAGCATCCACATCTTCAGCAACCTGTAAGGCATAGGTAACAAAATCCTTATATTTGCTCGAAGGTTGAACTCCCACTCTCCGTGTACGGTCATAGGCTATACCATGCTTCTGATGACTTGTTTGAGTTGAAGGTCTTGGTAATGAAGTATCAGTAGGTCCAGCTTCTGCTAAAGATTTAGATTCTGAATGTACTTGCCGATCATCATCAACTCGTGGTTGTACTTCAGGGTAGTTTGAAACGACTTGTAGCTCCACCTGTTTACCAGTATCTACATTCTCTTGTACAATAGAAGATTTTACAGCAGGATTGAGCATAGAATTTTCATCAAAGATTACACTTCGACTAAGTATAACTTTATTTTCAGAAGGTGACCATATTCTATACCTTTTCACCCCGTCCCCATAATCAACAAACACTCCCCTTTTAGCCCTTGGTTTCAACTTTCCCTCACTTACATGATAATAAGCAGTACAACCAAAAGCATTCAAATTAGAATAGTCTGGAGACGTACCAGACCACACCTTGTAAGGTATCTTTCACTCTATACTTGTTTGGGGTGCATGATTGATGAGATAACATGATGTACTTACAGCTTCTACCTAGAATTTTCTTGGTAATCCAGCATTAAATAGCATGCGTCAAGCTCTTTCTAGCAATATCTAATTCATTTCTGCTACACCATTTTGTTGTGGTGTATTCCGGACAGTGTGATGACGTGCGTCCCTTCATCTTTGCAGAACACATCAAAATCCCTCTAACAGAATTCTAGGTTGTTATCAGTTCGTAGCTGATGCCTTGCCAAAAGTTACGCATTTAGTCAATGTATGGATGGACTTTTCTGACAAATTGTAGAATATATTGATGCAAACCTCTTTTATATGAGCATTTTTGAGTAAATTTGAATGTTGGATGTTTTTTAGTTGTTGTTGGTTGGTTTGATGTGTGTTTTGAGTGTGCCGGGCTTACAATTGCAAGTTTCATGCCATGAGATTGCAGGACCCGCGCACAAGGATGAAAATCGCAGACCAATTTCTGGCTTGGGCAGCGACAGCCCAAGATTAGGGACCTGCAGTATTTGGTTCACGGTATCCATTTTTGCAGCCAATACCATGGATGAACCAAGGAGTCTGAGATCGAGAGGGCCACGGTATTTGACCCGTGGTATCCATTTCCGTGGGTCCAATAACGCGGGTGAGCGTGCTTTTGGGCCTGAATCTTCAGTTTCAGCCTAGCAGCTTGTGGAATATATAATAGAACTAGGGCT
>MAYD01485908.1:0-17693 GCA_001909325.1 Ruellia speciosa
TTATATTAAAGAATAAAAATACAAAAGTAAAAGCATGGGAGAAAGGGGATTCATTAATTAATTTCAAGCTCACTAAAGACTTAGTTATATTCATAGTATGGCAATAAAGATAAAATACTGAGTAATAAAAGAATTGCTTTGAAATGTTTCGCCACTTATTGGAAAACTTTCTATACATGTCCATGCTTCCATTTTTGGAAAAATGAGCAAAGTGCAAAGAGGGACATTTTAGAATTTGAAATTAGAAAATTTATCAATTTTAAAAGAATTAAATAATTATCAACTTGACTGGATAAAAGAAAGTACATTATTTATGGGAGATCACTAATTTAAATATTTATACTAAAGAATAAAGCATAAAGCTTTTCCTATTCCCCAATACAAAAATCTGCTACACATATTTTAAGTTGTATATATATATATAAATATCTTTTGATGAAATTTAATAATTTGGAGAAATTTATTTCAATCCCCCAGGAAAAATTATACACAAAAAATATGAAGAGGCATAAGAAAGTGTGCGTATAATAAAATATTTAAACTGAATAATAAGTGGTCACTTCTTTTTGGCCCCCAAAATTTAGAATAGAGAAAAATAATAAAGAATGGAATTGAGAATAAACTAATATTTCATTTATATATATATATATATTATATTCAATTCCATCCATATATCACAAGCATAAAGTTAGTGAGAAATAAAACAATTCCCCTACCAAGATGCTTCAAACAACTTGACTTTTTCTCTTTAAACAAATTATATTCTAGTTCATTAACTTCTGGAAAATTATGAAGAAAACTTAAGAACTCATACCATAATTACAAAAAAAAATAATTCCTCCCTACAAAATATTATTAGTTCATCCATTTTTCCATTTGCAGGCTTCCAAAAATAATTGTTATGTATATGTGTGTGTATATATATATATATTTATTTATTCTGAATGGATGGAGTAGGTACAAAGTTTTAGCTTTTGTAATTTTAGTAAATGGCCACTCGTTTACAACAAATAAGGTAACAAAACTAGCTAGCTACTTCAAATAATGTTTAACCTAATTTTGCATGTATAGAAGATGACCAATAACTTATAACAAATTAGGAAAAAAATATTTTTACCTTTTTTTCTACCATACAATATTTGAGTTACTACACTTAATTATTTTTTGTTTTTAAACTACACCTAATTAATTTTAATTCAACTTAAATCTGTAATTATTACAGAGTTGTTTAACTATATTACTTGGGAAATTAAAGAATAGGGTTATTTCATTTGAGCTTTTTTCTCTTTTGGGGCGATCATGATCACTCTTTCGGATTATTAGTTAGTTCACTTGTTAATTATCCAAATTACTGTGTTAATCAGCTTAACCTAAGTGATTATTTGTTTAATTTACATTGAGTGAATGGGCAAATTATTTGGCACAAATTAGGTAATAACAAGTAGTGATTTTTCTTCTAACTTTAATTTGGTATGTTTAGTAAATGTTTTACTCTTATGCTGATTTCCATTTCTGGCTGAGAATGTTGTGACCTAATTAGGGAAATTAATGACAACCAGATTGATCTCCTTCCGACAGCTTAACCTTTTTAATTAATATTCTTTCTTAATTATGTTATTTATATTATCAGTTATTCCTACAATAAAGCAGTGCCCTAAAGAGATAGGTATATGTATTGTTTATAATTTGACAAATACTTTTTCCAATAGTTTTATTTTGGTTCTTTTTCATTACTTTTTAACGTAATTTGTCTAACTTGCTAATTCTTTTAACAAATTTTTTAATATATCAATCCCCAATTTTGTGTCTAGGGACCCATTCGTATCTCTAACTTTTATAATCTGTGATATAAATATTCGCCAATCTAATAATATTGTATAGAAAAAGAAAATCACTAATACAATCAACTAGTATATGTTAATTTCTGTCACAAGAGCTTGAAAAAGGGAAATGGAAACGAAAGGTTTGCACTCTGTGATGGCTACGGTACAATATGAGAAGCGAAAGGTACAATCCATCAAATATCAGAGTCGAAGATAGAAACCCCAATTGCAAGAATTTCCACATCAGTGATCCAAAATGTTCCCAAAATTAAGGAAGAAAGAAACAATCTGACAGATCAATCATAACCCTAGTTTAAATTAATTTTAATTTGCAGAATTATTCGTCTGGATGGAAATGGATCGATAATCAAATTATGAGAGCGTCAGTCTCGTCCATGGAATCTTCTTCTTGTTCTTCGTCATTTGCACATAAAATCTCGTCAGGATTACGATTATGCACAATCGGAATATTCCCAATACTTTTCTTGCAATGATCATCTTCACCGGAATCATCCAAAACCGGCAACAAACTGGCCCCGCCGCCGGAGGTCGTCGTCAGCTCTGCAGCCCGGTCCACCTGCGCCGCCCAATCGGTTCTCCAGAGTACTACCAGCATCAGCGTAGCGCATGAACCCTGCGCCGCAAGCAATCCGAGCCACAGGCCGGCGAATCCCAAGTTGGCGACGAACCCCATGAGGAAGGCCACCGGCATCCCCACCAGGTAGAAAGACCCCAAATTTATATGCGCGCCGATGGTCGGCCTGGCGCTGCCCCTCAGGACGCCGCAGCCGGTGGTCTGCGGGCAGTTCCCGAGCTCGCAAACCCCGGCGATCGGCAATGCCACCGCCGTCAGTTCCAGGATCTCCAAATCCGCCGTGAACAGCCTCCCCCAGTGCTTCCTCATCACCGTCATGAACGTCATCGCCCCCAGCCCCATAGCGACGGCATAGGCGAGGGCCACGATGGCCGACACCCTCGCCCTGGCGGGCCGCCTGGCGCCAAGCTCGTTACTGACCCTGGTTGAAACCCCCAAACTAAGGGATGATGGGAACACGTACACCAACGACGTCGTTTGGATTAAAATCCCCATAGAAGCAATGGTCGCCCTAGGGTTTGCCAACAGGCCACACAGCATTATCATGAGTTCATACCACCACCATTCGAGGCAGACGGAGACGCAATTCGGGATCGCCAGGGACAGGAGCGACGACCACCCAGTGAGGCAGTCGATCCCCAGGGGGACATAGGAAGCTGTATAAACTTCCGACAAGTAAACATACAGACAGAGGAGGATAACCAGGTTCAAATTGGTGAACGCCATGGCCAGGGCCACGCCGGCAATCCCTAACCCCAAGTACCTCACTAGTACAAAATTCAACGGCACGTGCAACACCACCGATGCCAACGAGCACCACGTGACGGGCAATGTCACCCCCTGGGTCCTCAGATAAATCCTCAGGGGATGGAGGAAAGACAGGAAGAACAAATCAGGGATGGCGAAGACGATGAAGGTTTGAGCAACTGAGGAAATCTCTTGGTCCTGGTTGCACCACAGGAGGATCCTCTTCATGTTGAGCCACATGAAGGAGATGGGAATGCACGTCGTGAGGAGAAGCAGCACGGTGCGTTGCAAGGTGAGTCCGAGGAGTTTCATCTGTTTGGCGCCACAGGCTTGCCCACAAATGGGCTCCATGCCCATAGCCAAGCCGGAGATGACTGAATAACCGGTGATGTTGGCAACGCCGATTGCAAGGGATCCCCCCGCGAGCTCCAGTTCCCCAAGGTACCCAAGAAAAAGCATCGAAATCATGGCTCTTGAATAGAGTATCAGCCCTGTGATAGCTGTTGGCCCTGATATCTTCCCTATCTCTTTGATTTCTTGGAGGGCCTAATGATGAACAAAAGTAGATTAAAGTTAGAGGTTAAAATGTTATAATATATAAAGCAATGCGCAAGAAACCCTTATATATATCTCGTGGTGGTTGTGGGGGGGGGGGGGGGGGGGGGTAATTAAGGCAATATAATGTTGGTCATAGATACTGTGTGTGTGTGTGTGTGTGTGTATCATTTATGGTTACCTCAGAAGCATCAGGCCACCTATGGAGTTGTTGATCATCATCATCATCATGTGAGGGAGGATCCATGGAGGATTTGAAGGGGTTTAAGAAGTGGGTTTTGTTATTATTATTATTATTATGGTTATTATTACGAGTGTTTTTAGAAGATACAAGGGAGGGAGGGTTAGAGGGCTTTGGGTTGCACATATCTACCTAGCGTGTGTTTACTGTATAGAATATATCACTTGTAATAAGAGATATAAACAATATGTTAAAAGTTTACAAAGTGTTGGGAGTTGGGAAAACAAGAGTGAAGAGAGCAAAAAAAAGGGGGGGAATAATAGTCCTGTTTTGGAACGAAGCCTTTTGATTGGGAGATAGCCACACATTGGTTGGTGTCTATATATAGAGACAAGGATTGGGTTCTTGTGTGAATCGGACACGTGTCGACAACTTGATTAGTTTTGCTAGCGTAAGTGGGAACTGGTTCATTGTGGCCTGTGGGCTGTGGGGAGGGTGGGGGTCCTTCTATTGTGGTATCTCTTTCAGTTTACACTTGGTTTATTAGTTGGCAACATTTGTCATCTTTGATATTTTATGAAATGAGTGTGTAAGTGATGAAGTCTCATTATCTTATCCAACAAGCATACGATGATGGTGAAGATAATAGTAAATTATAGTATATGCTTTCGTCAAAATGGTAAAAGTTTATGGCTAATTGGTGGAGTTGGCATTAAGAATTAGTTTCTTTAACCGCCCATTTTGAGGGCACGATTTTTTTTAAAAAAAAATATACTTTACTGAAAGGCTTTTTGTTTGTTATTTTTACTAGATTCAAAAGGAGCTCTAAAATTACTCAGATTGTAAGATATTTTATGAGGATGGAATTTTCTATCTTTTTCATCCTATCAAATGTCGCCGCTTTAATGTGAAAAGTTGATTATATTTTGCTCATCCAAATGTCAACGTTCTAAAAATGAAAAATTGATAACTTTTGGCTAATTTTTGGATAATCTACACCTTGAATGGTTTTACCACCCTCTCTCTCTCTCTGGATTATGATTAGTGGTGGTAAGTGGGAGAGGAGAATGGATTGACAAGTAATCCAAATCAAAATTCCCTCTAGTTGTGCTGAAGTGACAGAGCATATTGTGTGCATGTGTTTATCCACCTGCAAACAAAAGCATATACATACATACACAGAATAAAGTGTGGCTAATATGGGATAACAGGAAATGTTGGCATATAATAAGGCAGCCATGGGAATGTACATTTGTACCCCTGCAAAGTCCATGTGATCCCCCGACTCAAACCTGATGTCTGCACTTGATTGGTTTTTCCCAGCCAAACATCTTTTGCCTATTTGCTCAATTTCATCCATAAAAGGTCCCATATCTCATTCATTCTTGCCTGTAATGTTTCTTGCACTCTGCTTGGGGAAAAAACAGCAATTCATACATGTTAGATCAAAATCAGATGCGGACACTTTTGTAAATAAGAACAGATATTCTGCCATAATTGCCCATAAAAAATCAAATGATGGGATCTATTTAAGGTTACATTAAAGCCAAAATATCTTTCCCATCGACCAATTTAGGATAACACAGACAAGAATTACAGGACTAATAATATGACCAAAACCCATTTTGTTCTCCTCTTTTTATTAATTCACTCAAAGAGGAAGAAGCCATAAACAGGTGGGGTTAAAAAGTGGCCTAAAAGCAGAAGATCTGGTGGAGCAATGAAAAGAAAGTTTTGTCTTGGAACATGCACACACATATAATAATGATAGATATGGGGGGTTAGGAGGGGGGGACCACTAAGGTTAACGGATGACTCTGTATGAAAAACCAACAGCAAGATGGGAAGGGGGGAAACAAACCATCTGAAAAAATGGATGAATTTCGACTACGTGCTGAATTCGCCACCATTTAATTTGCATCTCCTTTTGACAGCAAAAGATGAGAGTGCCCTCAAAGTGGGGGCCTTCCCCCACCCCTTGTGTGTGGTCTGTGCCCCTTGTCTCTATGCACCTGGAAAATCTTTAGGCAATGAATCACAACACAACACAACAGAATCCCTTCAGGATCATCTTCTGAAATAACGAGAGTCACTGAATTTCTGTATCAATTTTGCTTTTGCCAAAGCCACAGTCTGAGAGGAAAACTACAAAAGAAGGGGCAAGAAAGAAGGGAAAAAAAAACAATGAATAGTTTAATCTGTGAGCAAGGAAATGGATAATGATTATCTGGAGGAATCGTGTCGTTGTGTCAGCGAATTTCCGGCTCAACAAGTTGCCAGTTGATGAGAGAGCGCTTTCGCGTGCTCAGTAGCAGCGTGATGCGCCATCAGTGGTGTCAAATAATATCTACATTTTTGGTGTTGAATGTGGACAAGTGCTTTCCTAACATGAAGACGAATTTCTGATAATTCCGGTGTAAAATTAATACTGAACAGTGTTACATTCTTTAACAGTGTCTTATGCTACCAGAATTTGTGATCACAATATGCAACATTTGTTGTGTGCAAAAGATCCTTTTCATGGTGTAAGAGTAACCAGATAATTGTGCACTACTGCATTGATCAGTGAAAGTTTTCAGGCAAGACATTCATTAAAATTATTCATGCACCTTCATTAAAAATATTCGGGCAACTGGGGCTTGTTGCTAAAGCATTTAGAGAAAGCAATGTCGAACTTCAGTTATCTTGAATACATAGCTAGGAGACAACTGCCTCGACCACATCTCAAAATATATTTTTTACAGTACATTTGTTTCTGGAAGCCCAAAAATGGCAACAATTATTAGATGTGTCCTACCATAACAGCATAACAAAGTTGTTTAATCAATGCACGCACTAGACACCAGAATTAAGCAATGAAGCCGGCCTTTGCAGATACTGATAGAGCAACAAACATGCGAATGTATTCCAAAGATAAGATGCAAATAGAATAAAGAATGTTGAAAAGAGACATTTCATAAAAATCTAGCCATGCTTTCCGAAGATAATGCAGAGCATGGAAGCATGTATTTCGATAGGGTTCATGTAATGCAGTTCACGATATTGTATCCAGAAACCGAGAATAACTCATTCACCAGCTCATGCGCAAATTGAAAGAGATTCCATGGCATAATAGAATTGCACACTTAATGGGCTTCAGAATTCCAAAACAAATGGTATCTTTCCTCTGGAGGAATAAATCCCAGTTTGCAGCTCATCACCACAGTTTAAAGTAAAGGACCGAAAGAGTTATGTTAGAATAAACACAAGCTAACCTGCCTTTATTATATTTTATAGTGCATACTGAAAGTGATAAAGAAGTTTCAAAGAAAAAAAGGGAAAAGTTCTGATTCTTGCTAACTTCTTACACACAATAGAAAATCACAACCATCCATCCTAATCAATTTGGTATTCTTAAATAGTTTATTAAGAATTTTACTCAGGGCGTGTTGTCTAGATCATGGCTTATATGAAGGATTTTCAATATTTGTGGAGTCAATAAATCCATGCACTTCAAGAAGATAACGGAAGATAAGCAATAGACATGTGCCGGAGATTTCCCAACAAGGAGAATAGCAACTCAGAAGGAATATTCATCCAGAAATTTATATTAAGGGTACAAGTGTTCCTTCTGAAATTCTCCCTGTAGTGCACTAACATATATTTCTATAAGTACACTGACGAATGAATTGACGATTATGAAAGCAATCTCCTAAATGAACACCCTAAAAAGAACCATCTGACTAGGATGAAAAAAACTACTGGATTTGAAGGAAACAATTGTGTAACAACAGAATGATAAAAATCATATGCTCTTTCAAAAAAGATTCTCATCTCACCTGACAATAGTGGAATTTTTCTGGGGCATATCAGCAGGCATACTGCTGCTCTTATTACCAACTCTACCAATGAAATCAGAACTATGTTCATTGCAACATAGTTCTAACAAAATGGTCGTCGCCTGCCGGCGCCATTTTTGATTTAATTAATACTATAGTCCAACACCTGAGGCAAATCTTAAAGCAGAAACATTATCTTCCCCATTAACAACTATAAGGATCAAATTGAATGTTTAACCACAGAAAAATGGCATGTTGCCCTGTGGTATTCCTTGACATGTGTATGGAAAAGTGGGTGTCATTGTTAGACAGAGTGATAGACATAGTGAAAGGGACGTCCAGTGATATTATTAGTGTCTTATAATGTCAAATGCAAAAATTACTGAGCAGATAAATTGAAATCGGCATCAGAGCTTAATTGATAATGTAGAAGTGCATTAGATTGCCCACAGCATGGGACCCATCACTTTGTAAAGATCATGAACCTGTATGTAGATATTAGATAGGAAGAAAAATGTTAACTGAAAAACACAATAAAATTTCTGTAGCAGTCAAAAAATTTGGCCATATTTATAGTGAGTAAAGCCTATTCTACTGTCCTAGCCCAAGGAAAATACTCCAGAAATTTTCATTTTTTTTTTTTTCTAACCAAGTAAACCAGCGCTTCATGAACACAAATAGCTGCTTACAAGATTAGGAAATATGTTAACCTTCTCTGTTTTTTCCATGTGTTTTCTGTTCAGTCTAAGACACAAGCTCCGCATATGACACATTGTATGAAGATTGTTAATCTGACATATGCAGTACAAATGAAAAATGATCAGTTTCCAGGATAAATGTTGACGTATATCTTTATTTTGAACATGTATTAAATTATAAATTTACGTGGGCATCAATGAAGAATTCCCACAACCACTCATTACCCCGATTGCTGATCAAATTGGTCAGCTTCCAAGGTACATTATCCTATATTTGAAACGAACTGGCAAAGTCTCTTAATACCTAGAAGGATCCACAGAATCCCAAGACTAAGTACATAGTATGTAATAATGTTTTGGCACAAGCTAAATTACTATTTAATATTTATAACCATGGGCAAATCCCGGGAAAAGAAAGAGAAAAAGAAAAAGAAATCATGCAAGATACAGCCTTGTAACATTTTTTCAACAAAGTGAGAGATGCAGAAGTCAGTACTTTGAGGCTCATAAAGTGCTGCCATAAGCTCATATAGGTAGCACTAAGAATTGAAATTTGTAAATAATGAATGCTGCCTCCAAATTAGCAAAGTAGGGAGTAATAATTTTTGCAACCAACAGTAAGTGTC
The DNA here is from genome assembly GCA_001909325.1 of Ruellia speciosa. Lineage (NCBI taxonomy): Eukaryota > Viridiplantae > Streptophyta > Magnoliopsida > Lamiales > Acanthaceae > Ruellia > Ruellia speciosa. Next base: position 9,044 of record MAYD01485908.1, read on the forward strand.
AAAGGAAAATTCTTTAAAATGTATTGTAGAATCCAATACAAGAACAAAGCTCAGGGAATTACCAACAGCCACAAACAGGAGAAATATGCTTTTGCTACACAATTTCCTCAGCATCCTTCCTTAGAGTTGGATAAATGACACATGATCATTGTCACAAGAACAATTCAACAGAGATAATCTCCATATTTCAACATCCTAGAATACTTACAAGATCGACGCTGTGTGGGATCAGTGGGCATGGTCTAAGCATACTCCTCCAGGATCTTCAATTGATTGAAAAAAAAAATGCGTAATGAAGCAATTAACGAAACATGAATATTCAATGCTAAGCTTTTTAAAATGAACAGGCAATAGCATTCATCAAAACAAATATTTAAAGGACAAAAAGCTACAACCTGATGCAAATACGCAATACAACACACATTTCAACCCACGCTTTCCGCATATGCAACAAAATTATGAAATTAAGCGTGTAACTCCGAGTAAACCTATCATGAAATCATCCACCAACACTCCAAACATACCTATAAACATCATTGATTGAGCGTTGGGTCCGCAATCGAGTCCGAGTTATGACCTACATCAACCGCAATTTCGTGCCCTCAGAGACACCTAAAAGCCAGGCGAGGCCGGCTGAGTGCACGAGTGACCGATAATTACAAGTTACAACCACGACGGCGGAAGGAAGCGGCGTCGCCCGAAGCGGGGCGCGTCGGACGGCGAAATTACCGGCGATGGCTGGAGCAGCAATCGCGAGAGCGGCCAGAATTTCATCATCACCTCCTCTGCAAAATGCAAACCATGATGAATTTCAGTTATTTTCAGGGAAATGACTAAATTGTCCCTGAAAAGCGCCAGCGTGCCAAATCAAAATTAGATATTCAGAATATTCATGGTCACAAATTCTGGTCAATCTTTATCCACTGCAAAATAAATTGCGGGGATAGGGGTGTAGTCTAAATGAAAGTTCAGGACAGCCCATCACCTTAGGACAGCCAACTATGGGGGTCTCTCACCTCATCTCCGCCGACCACCTTTTACTCTTCTTGATAGGATTTGGATATCTGCCATGAGTTATTTTGACAGCAAGTTCACCGGATGATTGTGCCATAGTTATTTTTCAAGAATATTATCTTTGCTTGGGAAGATTTTAAAGTCTTCCATTTTTTTGTCTTGGACGGATGCAATAAAGGAGCTGGTTTGAATTTTTGAATTCACATTTCCCTTTCCACCTAGAAGAGCTTTTGTAGACTCTTGTCATGCAATCTTCCTTTCACGTAATTCTAGCAAGTGGATGTTGGTAGCTGCTTTTGGCATGAAAGTAATTGATTTCATTTTTGCCTGGAAGAAGCATATTGGTGCAGTCATTATTTTGCATATAAAAAAAAAAGTGGGGTACGTACCCCTCTTTTAATCGTGTAGCCTCTCCAAATTATCAATTTACCCCTCATATTTAAAAGAATTTCAAAAATACCATTAAGTTAAAAAATTAAAAATTTTAAAATAAAATATTTTAAAAAAATTCCGGCGGGCGACGGCGGTTTCCGGTCGCCGGAATTTTTTTAAAAAATATTTAATGAACAATTTTAATAAAAATACCGGCGGACGGAGACACCATCACCTGCCGGGAAGTTCGCCGGAATCCGCCGCCGACCGCCGGAATCGGCTGGAAAATTCACCGGAATCCACCGCCGGCCGGTGGCGGTGTGGTCGGCGGCCCCAACGTGCCGTGTTAAGCCAAACTAGGTAAACAATAATCGAGCTTGATTTGTTACTTTAAGCGTCAGAACAGATTTCTTAACAAGAAATTTGACAGATCACTTACAATCATCTCTCTTTAAAACCTAACAATTGGAATCAGAGCGGGACACTCTGACGAGTAAGATCCATAAGGCATTTCAATGAGTAAGGAGGGAACCTCGGTGACTCACCCACCACTACTAGATGGTATCAACTACACATATTGGAATACACGGATGAAGGCATTCATCATGTCCCTAGATCCAGATGTTTGGCATATGTTCCTTAAAAATTAGCAAGCACCAATGGATGCTACAACAAATATGCCTGAAGATGAAAGAACATGGTCTACCGTAGAAAAGAAGGTTGTGGCTGCTAACTCCCGTGGACTTAATGCAATATTTAGTGGCGCATCGGAAGACCAGTTTAAACTCATCTCTATGTGTTGAAACAGCAAATGATGCTTAAGATACCATTGCAAGCGCGTTTGAAAGTTCCGCCCCCATTTGTAAGGCTAAGCTACATCAACTTATGATCAAATTTGATGCCTTACAAATGGGAGAGGAAAAGTCAATTGTAGAATACCATTCCCAAATATGCGAGGTAACCAATCAAGCTCATTTACTTGGTAGAGTTGTTCCAGAAATTGGTATTGTTTGGAAACTTGTGAGAGTAGCTCACCAACGATTCCAACCCAAATTGGTCTTGTTTGGTACCTTAATTCTTAATCGCATATTGTTTTTGGAAACCAAGTAAACCAAGGGGGAGAAGAGTTTTGGTAGTGCTACAGGTCCAGGGAAAGATCGAATTCTTTGTTTATGATTTTCTGTTCTACATCTCATCTCAATTATCAATGGGATTTCTGGACTTCTATCGTTCATGATATTATAGCGTGGTAGTTTCTTGGTTGTTGGAACAACCCTTCAACAATGCGTCAGATGAATAAAGAAAAATAAAAAATATCAAAGATCGACACAGATAATTTGTTAACCCAGTTCGGACACAGCCGTCCTGCTCTGGAGGATACCAATCCAGGATATCTACTAGACACTTCTTGACTAAATCTAGACTAAGATCATCAAAACTCTCCTCAACTGATTCTCCTCACACTAGATCCCACTAGCAAGAACAATGATTGTTTTCCAACTATTACAACCACTGCGAGACACCCTCTCAAACAAGTTTAGAGTACAAGTTCTTCAATCTAAACTAATCAACCTCTAGACTAAATCCCAGATATTCCCAATACAAAGATTTCCCAAAACAATGAAACCAAAAAATACAAAGAATAGCTCAATCACAAGATACCTTCTTCAAAACTCAATGTGGTTACCTCGTAGTCAGAACAACAGAGAAACTACGACAGAACTCCAACAATCTTGATCTAAAGTCTGAAAACAATTCAGCGTAGTTCTGTTCTTAAATGGACAACGGCAGATTCACAATCTATTCTTCAAGATTATTCTCACACGATCTTGATACTCTCAAATCAAGAATACACTTCTTTGACAAAATTTACAGACTCAAATGTGTATAATCTTCTCAGTATAAATCTATACTCACAAGACTCACTCAAATGTATACAAAGAACTCTCAAACTATAAGTTTAAAACTCTCACAATAATTCTCTCTCACATATTGTGTAGATATTGATTTCTCTCAATGTATATGATCTACTCTCTTCAAGAAACACAATCACTCAATAGGAAATAAAAAAACTCTCAGAACATGAGTGAAGAACTCTAAAATCTTAAACAAAAAATATAGACTTCTCAAAAGATAAATCTCTAGACTTTCTCTCAATGAATATCTCTATGTAAATTGTATTGTGTTGATATCTTAGACATTCCCATGCAGGGGTATATATAGCAGTGAATGGATATTCAAATCAGCTCAGGAAATCCATCTAAAACCATCTGGAATCGCCCCCAAAAAAATAATTGTCAATTAACTTCAAAATCTGAAACTGTCAACCGGTAGTTTTTTGGTAGTTTTCTGGTTGTCTGGACGACCTAGGAACGACCACTACAACATCTGCACAAAACTCAATTGGAATGTTAGTAATACCTCAACAAAGTTATTTTGGCAAAAAGTTCACCGGATGATTTTGTGCCATGGTTATTTTTTAGGAATATCGTCTTTGCTTGGGCAGATTCAAATTAGTGGGTATAAATTGGAATGAGGTAGCATCTTTCATTTTTAGTTTTGGATGGATGCAATAAATGAGCTAGTTGAATTTTTTTAATTCATATTTTATTCTTCACCTTGAAGGCCCTTGGAAACTCTTGCTATGGAATATTCCTTTCACATAATTCTAGCAAGTGGACGTTGGTAGCTGCTTTTGGTATGAGAGTAATTAATTTCATTTTTCCTATGGAAGGATCATATTGTGGGAGTCATTATTTTGCATTTAAGATTAAAAAAAAATCTTCCATTTATGGTAATTGATTGAGCATAAGGACGTTAGAGTCAATTATATATTCACTATCTTGGAGCTTTTCAGATTTGCTCTCACAGTTTTTCATCGGAAGAAGAAAAGAATAATTTTTTAGAGCTGGTAGTCCTCTTAATCCGAAAATTCATATCTTCGAGCATTCTTTAGCTAAAAGGTTCAACCTTTAAGGAGGAGTTATCATTCAAATCATTGAGACCATCATCATTTAATTTGTCATACACCACTTGAAGTCGTTTGAGTGAAGCCGGACAATAGGAGATTGCGACAAGGGTTTGGTGTAAACGGTCGGTTGGATAAGATTGTACTTGTGGCATTGTTATGGATGTTTTGTAAATTGTGTTATCTTACAAATATTCATAGTAAAAAAACGCCTAAGTTGGAACCCCCCAAATGTAAGTCAGGTTGGGCCAAACTAGGTAGGGAATTATCGTATTTGCTTGTTTTTATTTATTTTTATTCCATTGTGCTTGATCTGTTGCTTTAAGTGTCGAAACATGTTTCTTAACAAAAAATTTGACAAATCACTGACAACCATCTTGCCTTAAACCTAACAATTCTCAAAAGCATCGATGGAGAGTTTTGACATGATAGTTGAGACCCTTCACACCTTTGTTGTTAAGTCAAGACTTTAAATTAATCCAAGTAAGTCCAAGGCTCTCGCCCAAATGGTGTATGCCGAAAGATCAAATGAAGAATTTTCTAGGAGATTGAAGATACAATTCCCCCAAAATTTAGGGAAATATTTAAGGTTTCCTATAATACATGGGAGGGTGAAACTCTGGGATTTCGCATTTATCCTCGAGAACATGCAAAAAGGTTGGGAGGATGGAAATGTCGCTTTCTAAATAAGCCGATGAGGGTATGTTGGCTCGTTTAGTCCCATTAGCTATCCCAAATTATTTCATGCAATTTGTGTGGCTGACCCAATCGGTTTGTGAGGAATCAATAGGCAGCTACGAAACTTCATTTGGAAAGGAGATGATGGTAAGGCTATTCATCTTGTGAAATGAGACAAAGTCACTAAACCTTGTCAATTGGGAGGTTTGGGAGTTAGGAAGTGCGAGGAATATGAATATATCTTTGTTAGGGAAATTGGTATGAAGAATGATGAGGGAGGATGATACGCTATGGGTACAACTACTTGGAGCTTTATATTGCAAAGAGGGGCATATTATTACAAGTTTTGATGTTCAAGTATATGCGGTATGAAAATCCATTGCTAAGGCAACAATGGTCCTCCATTCAAGTTTTAAATTTCGCTTGGGCAATGGAAATGCCTCCTTATGGTATGCCGCTTGGATGAATAGTCTAAATATATTAGCGACGTGTGTGGATTTTGTCAATATATAGAATACAGAGGTAATGGTTATGAATGTCTGAAGGGATGGCTCCTGAAAGCTACCGGATCTCCGAACAGTTCTGTCGGAGGACATAAAGACACTTATTATGGGACATTTGACTATTCTTTACCAGAATGGAAAGGACCAATGGGTGTGGAAAGGGGATATATCGAGAAACCACACAGCAGACGGGGGGGATAAATGGCTGATTGAGAGGGACATTGATGAAGATGAGGCAAGGTGGGCATGGTTGTGGAAAGTCCCTATCTGGAAATTATAAATTTCTTATGTTGATTGGTCAGTAAAGAAGCATCGCCCGTGAATAAATTACGATATGATCAACACTTGGCATGGGTAATTGCATGTTTGAATGTTGAGTAGGTAAAGGAGTTGTGGCAGCATCTAGACATGCAATTGGGCAGGCCGACGACAGAGGAGACCATATTGCAATGGCTAAGGAAACAGTATTGCAACTATAAATGTAAGTTCCTAGCAACATGTTGGGTTGTGTGAAGGGAAATGAATGGAAGATGTTTTTTGAATAAGAGGTAAAAAAATGCATGAGTTGGTAAGGGGTGTATCATACCTCACAACGCTCAAATCGACATATGGTCGTGTTCCCCCACTGTTGGTTACTTGGAAGGGGAAAAATAATGAGGAGACAATCCTTCATATGGTTGAAAGTATGTCCAAAATCAGTGGACAGGCTGGTTTTGGTTTGGTGATCAGGAGTCTTAACGACCAATGGATTAAGGGAGCTTGTGGCTATCTTGGGTGAAAATTGCCGTTGAAGTAGAAATTTTTGGTATATTACATGGGCTAATGGTGGCTAAAGATTTTGGAGTGTCAAGGCTTTATTGCTATTTAGATTCTAAATTGGCCCTTCACCTAATGGACCATTCAAGTGATACTCACGTCATGGTGGCAGTGTTAGAGGCGATTCATGATCATAGAGCGTAGTTCGAAAAAATTGCTTTCTCCCATGTCTTAAGGGAAGAAAATGCAGTGGTAAATGGTGTAATTTAGCCTCTGTCCAGTATCTATTCTTTCACTTTGCTGTAAGTCCATAGCCCAATTGTTGCTTACTACTCCTGGTAATTTTCTTTTTCCTGCTAAGAAAATTCACAGCAACAGAGAAAAGGAAAAACAGTAGAGAAAAACAGAGCATAGAAGACAAAACAAAAACAGTAAGCAAACTCTTTGTAAGCAATTGGATATGGCTTAAATTTTCTATTCTTCAGTTTTCCCATCACTAAGATTAATCCTTGCCCTTTCTCCAATGACACCCTCAAGCAACACACAAGAAGCACCTAAGGCTCCCTAACCCCAAATACATAGCCCCACACTCTGATTCACATGAGACAACAGAGAAAGGAAGAATTTGATAGAGAAGAGAAAAAACGAGATGAAGTTACTGTGTGTATAGAAATCCCAAACACCCAACTATATATAATAACTAGAGATACGAAATAGCAGATAAATCCTCACTAGTTGTTGAGAAGAAATCACACACTCTGAGGAATAGCGAAACAGAAGTAGAAGGCACCAAGCAGCAGCGAGCAGCATAATGAGAATGGAATTCTGTAACAAAAATTAAGGGCTTAATAAGAGGGAGAATAATATGGGCTTGGGCTACAAGGGGCTCCATGAAGTGAGCTAGGCCAAAGAATACAACATTCTCCACCTTCTTTGGCCTTGACCATAAGATTAACCAGACAAAGAAAACTGCAAGGTCTCATCATCGCCACACAGTACCTGCACTTATCACAAAGACAAATAGAGGTATATAGCAAACAATAAGTAAGCTATTACAAAAAAAACTGCCACACACATATAATCACAAGAATCAAAGATTAATGCTCTTAAACATGATTTAAATTTTTTAACAGATAAGCATTTTGTACCCATATCCGCAGGGTTGTATTTAGAATGAATTTTTTCCAAATTTACCGAGCATTTAGAAATAATATCATGAATGAAGTGAAATTTAATGTCTATATGCTCAGTACGATAATGAAACACAGGATGTTTGCATAATTGAATTCCAGATTGACTATCAGAAACACCACAACATTTTTCTCTAAAAAATCAATTTCAAATAAAAGACCTTTAAGTTATATAACTTATTTCAAAGCTTTAGTTAAAGCAACATATTCAGATTCAGTTGTAGATAAAGCAACAATATGTTGTAATTGAGATTTTCAGCTTTTACATGAGTCACACAAGGTAAACACATAAGATGTTGTGGATTGTCTACTATCTCTATCATTAGCATAATTGGAATCAACATACCAACCAATTTGACACCTTCATCACACTTAGTGAATTTCAAACCTTGATGCATGGAACCCCTTAAATAGTGCAATAGCCATTTAAGGCTTTCCAATGAAGAATACTAGGGTCCGCCATGTACCTGCTTAAACAACTTACAGCATATGCAATATCAGGTCTAATACTAACCATAAAGATACATCATAGAGCCAACAACATTAGTACATGGGAGTAGCAAGAGGAGCACATGTTCAATCTATGAAGACAGATTTTGCAGAAGACATGGAAAATCTATGAAGAGCAGCAGGTCTAGTACTTACAGATTTTGCAGAAGACATGGAAAATCTATGAAGAATTTTCTCAACATAAAAAAATTGATTCAAATATATGGTAAAATTTTTCAAATCACGAATAATATTCATTCCCAATATCCTTTTGGCATCCCCAAGGTTTTTCATATCAAAATTATCACTAATACATTTTTGCATATGTTCAATTGATTCAATACTAGGGCTAGCAAATAACATGTCATCAACATAGATAAGTAGAAAAATAGGAATGGAAGCATGCTCTTTAAAGTAAAGACAGTGATCATAAGAACTTCGTTTAAACTTTAAATAAAGCATAACCATATCAAATTAATTTTCCATTATATAGGGGATTGTTTCAGGCCATATAATGATTTTTTTCAGCAAATAGACATAATCAGATTTCTTATCATCCACAAAACCAGCAGGTTGTTTCATATAAATTTTTTCATCAAAGTCACCATGTAAAAAAGTATTTTTTTTTTTATATTCATTTACTTTAATTCCCAATTGAAATGAGCAACTAAGGCTAACAT
>MAYD01485910.1:0-10439 GCA_001909325.1 Ruellia speciosa
AGAGAGTGAGAGATCGAGAGGAGAGAGAGAGAGAGAGAGAGAGAGAGAAATGTATTTATTAGTGGATAAAGAGATGATAGAAAATTTTATTATTTGATAATATAGACGAAGAGAAAATATATAATTTAACATGTACAATATTTACGTACAATTAAAAAGGGAAAACATAACATGATTTTAAATACAAAGGGAGTAGACTGTAATATTGATGTTGAGTTACATGTTGTTTTGCTTGGATTGAGTATGGCACCACATTTCTATGGCCATTGTTATAATTTCTCAAGTCACACAGATCATTCGTTATTTCTATTATTCATGGTCATGTAAATTTGAATATATTTACAACCATAAGATTTTTTTTACATGGTCATGGAAATGGTATATATGCCCATTAATATTAGCCATTTCTTTCAATGTGCATTCTTTGGACATATTTGACATGCACAAATCTTTATATCCGTGGACATAAAAGTCAATGTCATGTTTGGATCCAAAATCGATTACCATTGAACTTATTCAACTTGTGTCCCTCATGGGGGCCTATACAGGCGTGAAAAAAATCACAACAAGCGTGGTATGCTTCCAACGTGGCTATGGGGGGTTGTGAAAGTTGTTGTTGAGTTACAAGTTATAACAAGTTATAACAAGAGCTCATCATCAATGTCGCTTTAAATGGGTAATGAGTGGGAGAGTAAAAAAAATGTTGGGTGCATAAATGAAGTGATAAATGCTGTCATTACAGTTTACAGTCCAACACATGATGATGATGAGATGATGATGATGGGGCAAAAACAAAAGAGTTAATTGTTTCAATTCAAGCACCTCCTGCGTATTTTCATAGTTGCATTTTGCACCCAAACCTTTAAAGCATGTTGGCACCTAACCTTTGTTTCAGTTGCACATTGCACCCCGGTTTCATTTTCAGGTGAATCAATTGGCACTCTCCGGCCTAGCACGTGGGTTATAGTGCAAAGTATTGCTGCTAGAATACATTATGGTTGTATATAATGTCTCGAAACAAATCAAAAAATTATATCAGGTCGCATTCTCTCAAGGAATTATGGTTCTTTGATCCCCTTGAAACCATTCAACTATCGTTGTTAGAGTTAGTTGAAATGAGGTCGGTGGATATTGTCGTCTAAAATTCTATTATCATCAAATATTATTCATTCTACTCACACCCAACATAAAAAACATAGATAAAAATTCATACCATTTACGGCTATGTTCTCTCTCTCTCTCTCTCTCTCTCTCTCCACCTTGTATTGCAAGCTCTAACCCATCTTTCACCGGTTCCAAATCTTCAATTTCGACTATGAATTGATTAGGGCATTTAAGGTTTTGAGTGGGTACTCTATTGTAAAATTGGGGATTACAAAATCTCATTTGGGAGTAAAATTTACTGGAAATTTTTTGTGAGAAATTTCTTTTTTTAAATTACATTAATTTATGGGATACTTCTTGAAAATTCTTATTAAAAATTGTTGCTTTTTTGTTTTCTAATTGCATTAATTGATGGCATTTCCTTTCTACATACTATGCCCTATTTTCATGCATCAATGTGTGTATCGAAAGTGCAAAAATTTCACTTAAAAATGAAATCCATGATGTAAAGTGCAATTCAAACAAAGGTTAGGTACTAAAGTGTTCCAATTTAAAGATTGAAGTGCAAAGTGCAACTATGATGATGTGTTGAGGTTAGGGGTGGCAACGGGTACCCGTGTTGAGGCAGGGTGAGGGTGGATTTTTCCCACCCACTAGAAAATAGGACGGGTGGCGGGAGACTATCTTCACCCTCATCACCCGCTATAACAACCTTCTATTTTTTGAATCAATTTTTCATAAATTAATTATTGAAAATAATTAATAAAAAAATAAAAATGGAATCATAAGTTCAATTCAATAATTAAGATTTAACAAGTAAAATTCAACATGTGAAACCAAAAAATTCAGCAGAGGACAAAATTTGAGTAAGGCATGAAAAGGTAAGTTCAGTGTCATTGTCGCAGTGTCGCAATTTAGGGAACTACGACACTACTTACATATCGTGACACCCCCAACTTAAGTTGGCCATAATGAGAAATCTCATGCAAGATGTAAGATAGGTTGTAGTGTCGCAGTTGAGAATTGCAACACAACTTACATAATTGTGACAGCAGGTGTGAATAGTGACAGAGAGGAGAATTTATACTTGCATTGCTCAACTTCAGTTGCTCAATGACGTATGCATGCTACTAAGCAGAAATTACTATTGTATTGGGGGTCAAAGTGTAATAAAATACTACATACAAGTAATAAGCTAGAACTTGGAAACCTTGCCCACTTTTGAGACTTTTGAATATGAAATCTGAGAATAATCGGCAATAAGTTGTGGAATTAAAAATTAAGGACATAAAGTTTCATGATTTGTAGATTGTTGAGATTTTGAAGAAACTTGGTAAATTTATTACTTGGGATTTTCATTAGAGTAATTTTCTATTCTTATTCTTATGCTAGATTTGAGCATAAGTATGAAGTTTGAGTCTAGACTTCATTATTAGTTCTTTAAATGCTTTAAAGATTTTACCAATTTTTTAAATTTTGAAATAATTATTTTCTCAAGAACTACATGTACATTTTCAAAAAAATTATGAAGATGAGATGAATTGGATAAAGATGGACTTAGATCCGAAATTCCATGAACAATACTCGTTATGTCTATAATTCAAATTTTAGATCAAAAGTGTAAATGAGGAAGTGTTGTCGTTCTAGTAACTGCGACAACACTTACACCCTGCAACATAAGACTTTACTTATATTGATCAACTTTGACCTAAGTAAGACTTGAGTAAAGTAAGTGAGATACTGTCGCAGTGCAACAACACTTACAAAACTCCCAACTTACACAAGTTTGAGAACTAGCTTAGTCTCGCCCACTATCACAAATGTGAGTGTCGCAGTCTTAAGAACTGCGACAACTTACGAACTGAGAACTTACATGAGAATTTTATATTATGCTAAAATTATGCTTTTACCCCTGGAACAGTGTTCTTGGGTTTATTTTCAATTGCTATGTTGGAAAATTCATTTTATCAGTATAATTTTACTGTCAGATCAATTTACTAGTATATTTTTACTATGAGACTTATAAACGTAGATATTCCCTCCGTTGAGATTTAAAGATATTTAATGCCGCATCATTCTATGCCTACATTTACCACGTTGTGGTATCACATAACTGCGTGAGAACACAAACGAGTAGTCTGTTCTACCAAGCCTAAATATACAAGTAGTGTGAGCTAGGTAATGTTAGAAAATATATAAATCATTATAAACTGAACTACCCTTAATTTTAGAAGAGCGCACGACTGAATGTTCTGTCGGCATTTAATTGGGTAAGTTGAGGGTGGCATCTAGCTACTCGATCTCAACACTCCTATTCGCATGAAAGGTAACTCTTCGAATTGGTATACCAATATTTTAGAATAGAAAGGGTTTTTTGGTGGTGAGCTCTGGTCCCAAGTGCATTCATCTCCCACCTTGATGGTTTAGATTGCCCAAATATGGCGATCTAACAAGTTAATTCAACTTAATGGGTTTCATTCACCCAGATTTGGTGATTCCTCAAAATTAATAGTTTAGATCGTCTAATTTGACAATTCGATTAAAGAGTAAAGTTACCCAGATTGGTAACACGAGACTAATGGTTTAGATTATCCGATTGATGATCCAATAATTAATTAAGTTGCTTAGATGGTAACAAATTTAAAGATTCAAGAACTAGACTAACTAGATCAGTGATCTAGCAGTGAGAACGATTACCCATATGGTAAATGAGATGAAGACTTTTCTCGATCAGCATCTGCATATTTATTTGCATTTTTGTTATTTACTGTCTAATATTATTTTACTCATCTTTGTCTGATTGGCGTATATTTTACAACAATTGCAACGATCCATTTATTTAAGAACAAAAGTTAATGCGGGACGCACAAATGCACCACGTCATTAAGCACATTGAAAATTTACTTTGGGAAAATTCGAGAGCTATGTGATTCTATGAGTTTATTTTGAGTATTTTAACGTTTTTACTCATTCGAGTCTGTAATAACTTAATTGTTATTTTAAGTCTTCCATTGTACTCTGTTATTTGAGATGCATGAAATGTTGTGCTATTTATGTCAAACTCTTTTAAGTCTTAGCGCACCGAGGTGGCTCATTCCAGAACTATGACCTGAATTGTATGAGTGCGCTACAAAAAAAATTAAACTTTGCAATACTTCAAATATGTTGGAATAGGTGTTGCAATCATTAAATTTTTTGCTTTGCAACAGTTGTTGCAATGCATATTAAATCCATTGGATTTTAGGCATAGAGATTTAAAAAGAAAAATGAAAAATATGTTCTAAAGCGTGGAATCGTAATCTCGCTTGGCAATGCATGTTCAACACCTTTTGGAGGAGTTGCAAAGCAAATATATTCATAAACACGTTTGCTTACTCTCCGGCAGACTCGAACTTTGCGCCCTCTCAACCGAAACGTATCTAGACTCTTTCAAACACTATCTCACCATTCGGCGAAACTTCATTTCATATTTTATTATAAGGATACTTATATTTAACCACTTATTTAATCAATTTTCAAATTATATTGAATTAATTTTTAAATTATATATTTAATTAATTTTTTATTTATATATTTATTTAATTATGTAAAATTTATATATATTTAATTTCATTTATGGTTTATTATTATTGTTAATTTAATTTAAAAATTATTTTTTGTCTGAAAAAAGAACTCACCCACGAAGTAGTCGTTCGTGGTGGATAGGTGTAAAATGAGTGATCTCTCTGAAGGGTGAACAGAACGGACGAATTGCACTCCAAATTGACTTCGCTGGGGCCTGCGGCCCTTAGTTGGGTGCGGAATCTATCAACACATGTCGTTTCGACGTTTCCTCATACAAGTACGTTGCATTTTCTATTTGAAGCATGGAATACAAATTTGACCTTTTTGGTAATTTGTACTACCACTGCTACTACACCTGTATTTAGTAATTTACTGAAAGAGACATTGACAGTTTTGAAGCATCCAAACCGTACATAGCGAGGAAATGTACGGTGCAGATGAATCAGGTTCTAAAGTCCCCCCACCCCTGTTTCGTCATCTTCCTCGTGCTGAAATAAGCACCGCTTCCCATTATATATATACTATAATAATTTCCCAAATTCTTAATCCAGAAGAAATTCAGAACACTGAACATAACCCAACCTCACAGCCTTAAACCCTAAGAAAAATCCCCCATTTCATTCCCCTATTTAAAACCCCTCTCCCCGCCACGATTTCCCAATTACCACAAATGTCTTCTTCTCGTCTTTCCTCCTTCACTTCCTTCTACGACCACTGGTTCGCCCGCCAGGAGTCCCTTCTCCGCCACCTCGACGCCCTTTTGTCGCCGGAGGACGGCTTCGACCGGGAAGGGGAATGCAGCGACATCATTCCCAGGGTTTTATCGCATTACGACGAGTTTTTCCGGGAGAAGGCCCGGCTCGTCGCCGACGACATCTTCCTCGCGCTGTCCCCACCGTGGATGAGCTCGTTCGAGCGGTCGTTGCTGTGGGTCACCGACTTCCGCCCGTCGATGCTGTTCCCGACGATCGACGGGCTGGTGGCGGGCGAGCTGTCGGAGGAGGATCGGCGGAGGATGGTGGCGGTGAAGGCGGAAACACGGCGGAGGGAGAAAGAGATTACGGAGGCGATGGCGAGGGCGCAGGAGTCGGTGGCGGAGTCGCCGGTGCAGGACCTGTTGAGGAAGTTTGAGAAATTGGTGGATGGGGAAGTGACGGAGCTAGAAGAGGCGATGGAGGAGCTGAAGGCGGGGATGGTGGCGGTGGTGGCGAGTGCGGATGAGCTAAGGAGGTGGGTGGTGGCGGAGGTGTTTGGGATGCTGAGTCCGGTGAGCGGCGTGAAGGTGCTGGCGGCGGTGGCGCGGTTTCAGCTGCAGGCTAGGAATTGGGGGCGGCGGAGAGACGCGGAGAGGGAGGCCATCTCAGCCGTTCAGGAGTTATAGGGAGATTCATTTTTAGCCATCGATAAAAACCCGACCCGTTTTTAGCCATTTAGAGGGAGTTTCCTTTATCCTGTTCTCGTGTGTAATAATAATAGTTTTGGATCACTATTTTTATTATGTAACAGTTAATAATAATAGTTTTGGATCACTAATTTTAATATATAACACTTAACGTCACGCATCAAATTAATAAATAATATAAAAAAGAAATAAAATGAGAGTATTTAATATGTACATATCTCGCTCAATAATTGTACTGACTCCATTTTCTTTCTTCTTTTTCTAGATTTTCGAAGTGATGCTGCTGCCTAATCATGATGGAAGTTATTGGGTTGAGGGTCGTAGTAGACTAAATTGTATATTTTATTTTTGTGTGACTCTATCTCTTTTTTGTTATGTTTGAACCTTGGTAGAGATTACTTTATTTTGTTTATACTGTTTGGATTTTAGTGGCCGGGAGAACTATTGGGGAATTTATGTTCTTTATTGTCGGCTAGTGGCCAATGCATGTTATGACTATGATTATTTGATTATCTGTTATCATTTTTATGCATGGAAAATAATAATTAAGGTTGGAACCCTTGTGTGTTTATTTGTTTGTTCCTGGTACTAGGGAATCTAAGTTGTTGCCTACTAATTTAAGTGAATTGGTACAACGATAGCACGTAAAAAATGTTCAAAATTTTTGAGGGAGTTATAATTTTACCAACTGCTTTTTAAACCACTCTTACTCGCACAACTGACCCTTTAAAGTGATGTCCTTGGGGCAGACGTGGATGAACTATTTGAGACAATGTAAACTTGCTCCATCGACCATCAAGTCAGTAAGAAGACTATTGTTCCTTGGAAGCCGTTCTCAAGTCCCAGAAATACTTCTTCCTGCGGTAACTATCACACTCAGGAAGGTTTTACACAAAAGTTCACCCCACAAATTATGGCCTCTAGTCAAGGCCCTTACGGTACTTGTCTCTTACGACTAGGCAGTAGAAGTTTTCCCTGCTGAACTGGGACATAAATCTTTTCGCAGCCATGTGTTGTCTCTCAAGGGTAATAGGCTAATCCCACATGTGGATCTTTGACCCGAACCATGAATTTTTTTTTTTTACACAACAGTTCCTGGCATGCATAATGAGATAAGAATAACTAACTGTTGGCAGTTGCCAAGCGATTTTCAATAATTTTTACATTTAATATCTTAATTCTACTTCTATTCTAGACTTTTTACTGCTATCTCGACCAATAATATTAATTTTATGAGATGAAATACTTGCATTATTGAATGAAAGCCCAGGGTTTGATTTGGGAATGGATAAAAAAAAAACTTTTGATGTGAAATTCCTAAATAACCAAAAATTATAATTAATGAACATGCATTACTTTAATAACCGAATAGTACTCCCTTGATTCTTTTATAAGTTTTTTGGCATAAATTTCTTATTTAGTTTTATTTATTATTCTAGCATCTCAATGTAAGAAAATCCTCTAAATTTTTATTTTTAATCCCTTCTCTTCTGTCTTTTTGTGGACTATTAATGTTGAACATAGAGTATTTTAATAATTTATCAACTATTCTTAATATATACTACCTCCGTTTGGAAATTTTTGCAACGTTTGGGATTTTAGTACTGTTCATAGATTTCACTTTGATTATCATTAGTGACTTATACTTAAGAAAAAATATAGTCATGTGGGTCTTATTAGATTCGTCTTAATGAGTAGATTTAAAATATCAACTTTATATATTTTTTATCTATTGATAATTAACGATATTAATGGTTAAAGTTATGCATCGGCAAGCGTGCAAATGGGAAATGTTGCAAAAATAAAAAAAATGGAGTAGTATCTATATTCTTAGCAGACATATTAAAACGAAGGAAATAATATTTACTTGGAGAAATTACATAAATAAGAAACAGTTAGCTTGCTGACTTTGTATTCAAATCAATGAGATTGATTTCTAGACAACTATTTTTTAGCTATACAGCAAGTGTTTTTTCTTTAAAAGACGCTAAACTGCTGTTTTATTTACTATTCTACAAGTGTTTTTTGCTACACGGCAAGTGTTTTTTTATGAAAGGAAAGTTGTTTAATATATAAAATACTTATTTAATGCCTTAAGTGTAAGTATTTTTTATGAATTGAGAACTGCTTAATGTGTTAAATAATTGATTAAATAATTATTACATAGCAATTATAATTAATTCGTTGTTATATAGCGAAAAAACACTTGCTATATAGTGAAAAAATAATTGTTTAATAAATCGGTCCTATTGATTTATAACTGATCAGTAGGCTAATTGATCTGCATAATTACGTAAATACATAAAAAGTAGATGTTGGTGACAATTAAAAAGTAGAATTAGAAACATTTTCAGAACATACAAAATTACATAAATACTTCACAAAATACTACCTCCGTTTTTTTTAAACGTTACAGTTTGTGTGACACCCCAACCTGACCTCCGCGGATCGTCCGGGACTGGGTGCCAGGTTTGCAGTCCGATGCCACCCCAACCCCTCTTCAAGGCGCACACGCTGCCTCTGGTAGATTGTTGTGATGGGGTCTCGAACCCTCATTACCTTTGCCAAATCAACCTTGACATCCAGTTGAGCTGCAACAGTATATGAACACTAAAATTACAAAATTTAATTACCTAAGATCCCAACCTAGCTAAAGGCAGAGATGGTAACATGAATTAATTTGTGAGCAGCGGCAGCATACAGAGACTATTAGGATTTTACCTTTTTGTGGAGTATTATTTTTAGGTTAGGATAAATTTGTTTTGGGCCATTGGGCCTAATACAACATTAGCCCAATTTTAAAAATGAAAATTGTCAAAAGTGATTTATGAGAAACTTAACTAAAACAAAGTTGACAGATTAATTTGAAAAAGCCCATTCATTACATTAAGACCCGAATATTTGGACGGTTTCTCAATTTATACATCTCCAGGAGGAACCATGCCAAATTGCCAACTTTCTCTTTTGGTTCCAATTTCAATGTTTGCTACATTAGAGGCAACATTTGATTCGGGCTTAGTCTCATGGGCTTTCGGTGTAGCCTTGATGACTAAATTTTTAACTTTCAGGATTCGGATATTCCTGTATTCGCCTTCATCCTCTTTCCCGTATCCTTTTAAATTTTGTGGTGTGAGTCGTGCTATGTACAGAAACACATTTTTTATTATTTAATTAGATATAATTTTTATTATTAATTATTTTTTAAAAAGTATAGTAAAAATAATATTATTAAAAAAAATTATAAGTAGTCACTAAATATGTTTCAAATAATGATATTTTTAAAAATATAAAAAATATTGATTATCACAGTACAAAAATTTCATACCATGCGTCACCTAATGCTCTAGGCAATGAAACCTTCGTCGTTGTCTGATGGGATGAAAGCAAGTCTAGTCACACATTGTTATCAAATATTTCATCCATTTTTAAGATAATGTGTTTACTCTTTTTGATAATTTTGAAATTAATAATATTATTATATATGGTTATTTTGACCTCTCTCCCACTATAAAGTATACACCATCTATTTCAAAATAATGAGTACCTAAAGATCAATAGCCTAACACACATAAAGACACACCATGAACATTTTGGTTAAATTTTAGCACAGACAGTGTAATAATGTGGACTTGAAAAAGAAAAAGATAAAAAAAATCTCTAGGTTGCCGCTAGCTATACACTTTAGTCCAAGCTGCACACTTCTTGTTGCTGCGAAAAAAGTTACAAATTTGTTATATAAAAATTTAATTTTACTAGTTCGTCTATTTTTTTATATTAAAGGCACCACCTCAAATATATAAAAATCTAATTTATTAAGTTCCGATTACTTAAAATATGGAATAAACATCAAAACAGTCCCCTAAGTATGCTCAATAACTAAAATGGTCCCGTTCGCGACACAATTACCAAAATAGTCATGTATGTTTACTAATTACGACCAAAATGGTCCTTTGACCCCTTAATTGAGATTAACTTAAAAGATTAAAATTAACACCCTGAAATAAAACCAAAATGGTCCCCCAAGTATACCCAAAAACCAAAATGGTCCCCCAAGTATTTATTCAATACTTTTTAATTAATTAATAATTAATAAATATTTATTCCATACTTTTTGATTAATTAATAATAAATAAATATTTATTTATAAAACTTTAATTACAATTGGTGCACCATTTTTTTGAATAAATATTTATTCCAAACTTTTTTTATTTTTAAGTAAAATTCTCGTCGGTGCACCATTTTTAAACGATGATATTAAAAAATTCAGGAATAATTTTGAAATTTTAAAATTAGGAGATCATTAGTTTTGATGTAATTACACAGTGCAAGTTCTAAATATGAAAAATACTTAAGAATAATTCTCATCAAA
>MAYD01485915.1:0-11264 GCA_001909325.1 Ruellia speciosa
TTGCAATTTTGACTAAACATAAAATTTTTGAATCTTATGAGACTAAAATTGCAATTTGGTTTCACATAATGTGCACGTGTAATGGACGCACGGGGTTACGTCAGTTTTTAAAAAAATAATTTTTTATAGGATCAAATTAAGCAAAATAGATCAAAATTAAACAAAATTGAAAATATGAGATCAAAATTAAACAGACTTCCTTATATAAGATTAAAATTAAAAATTTTGGATTTTACGACACTAATTTTGTATTTATCCATACATTAATTTCCCCCAAACATAAACAATCTATATTCATTTTTTAATAACTTTTTTTAAAACACGGAGTAGTTTGAATTTTTCTCGTATTTCGGGTATTTATTTAATAATTATACTCTTTATCACTCAAATGATACTGCACAATACACATCAAAATTATTCACTACAGAACAATTCCACATCAGCAGCACGGCAACATGCCCGGTGGCTAGGCTGCCTGTAACATGTGAGCTAGTGATGGTTGGCTAATCGCTAGCAGTGGGCTACATTTTCGCCGCAATAGAGATGTTTTTGGATATTCTCTTTGGCCTTTCTTGCTCGTGCTTTACTTTCTACTCTGTAGGTGGAGCCATCGAGGAATTGGTGTGGACGCTGATATTTGTTGAGGATTGAGTGCGAATCTGCTACGTATTCAAAGGGTTAATCGCTATCTGGTTTTGGTATAATTGGTGGATGCCTTGAATTCCGTCTCTGCTTTGCATATTCGAGTCACCACCGATCTGTTGAGTGCCTAAGTTAACTATCGCTTCAATTAGGGTTTTAATCCGTTGCTGAATCGACTCCATGAATTAGGGAAGTGGTGGTTTGTGGATTCTATTGCTGCAGTCCAATAATTGAGGATTCAAATTCGCCGCTTATCTTGATAACCAGCCTGGGAGTTTCTATCCTGTCCATTTTGCTGGCCCTACACAAATCATGATCATGTGGTAGGCCACTCAGATTCCGCGTTTCATACTTTGAATGGCATTTAATTGCTATCTGTTGATCGTCTTATCAGTTTCAGTTTTTTCAATTTTGTCAAAATTTATAGCGTTGAAATAGTAGCGAGTCTCCTTATTAGAATTTGCGTCAAATCACTTAATTTCGTTGTAATTTTTGTTGTTTCCAAAAAATAAACGAACCTTACGAAGCCAATAATGCACCCAAAGTAGGTTAGAATCCATAACTTTTCTTTCTTGAGGTGGATGGATGTTTGCAGGACAGAAAAGGACCGATGAGGAAGAAAATGGTTCTGTAGTCTGATGGCCTCGATTTTAATGAATATTGGTGCTTTTGTGGGTTATTATTGTGGATGATTATTCGCACTGTTGGAGAGTGAGGGAGAATTCTCACTCTGCTGTGGCTATCAGTAGCTACTTTTCGAAAATATTCTCAGAAAAATTGTTTGATTTTGGCAACTATTAGGGCAGCAGGACATTTTAAAGTGATTGACGGTTTTATTGCTTGAATTTGATCTTGGTGCATGTTTTCTTGATTATAGTATGTTCTTTATGTGAATGTTTGTAATGTCCTACAGGTGAATAGCAATGTTGGTTTTGACTATTCCTATGGCGGAGATTGGAGCTATATCTGGAAAGGGTTTGAAAGGAACAATAGTCATTTTGTCTATTTTACTGGTTTTAGCATGTGGGGCTGTTTCCGGGGGAGAAGAAACAGGGCAGGCCAGCTCTGGAAGAAATGGGGCGGGTGAAAACATTGAATCAGCTTCCTTCCCCACAATATCCAGTTTCTTGCACAAGAGAAGGGATTTACCTTTTCCCCATGTTTGGCCTGTGAGTAAATTGTCAACTGTGGCCGTCACAATTACATATCACTTATTTTGGTTGTGATTGAATTGGTTCTGTACTTCTGTTGTTGTTATGGGTATCTAGTTGGATTCAGTAGTTTGCTGACCGGACAGACTGTTCTGTGTGTGGAATTTGCAGGAAATGAAATTTGGGTGGAAAATAGTTTTTGGGACGGTGATTGGATTCTTAGGTGCCGCTCTTGGTAGCGTGGGAGGTGCTGGTGGTGGTGGCATTTTTGTTCCCATGCTCATTTTGATCATTGGATTCGATCCAAAGTCGTCCACTGTAATATCTAAATGTAAGAGTGCATGTTTTGCATCAGTTCTAGACATTGATAACTTTCCATTTGCTATACAAGCTGAGGGTTGGTACAAGTCATGAAATCTCACTGCCAAACATTGCCTACTGATCCTTTTCATTGTGTTGGTTTTTTTTTCCCTTTTCTTTTCCTGGTTAACTCCATGCTCTATAATAACCCATTCAACCTGAGAAAATGATTTTTGATCCTATATGGCTTTTAGTCATGTCTTTGGTTGAATTGTGTAGAGTGTTCTTTTAAACATGCTGTTTGAATGATTGATTTACAGCATTACATTGTGAACCCATTGAATTTTGGCAGCAACACAGTTTCTTTCCTTGTCTCAGTTGTCCATAACTCTTCAGATTATACTGTTTTGGTGTAATGTTCCAGCTGCATAAATTCTTACTTTTTTGGACCATTGTGCTTGGTTTAACCCTTGGTACTTTTGTGGTCAGGTATGGTGACCGGTGCTGCACTTGCTACCGTATATTCCAATCTCAAGCTCCGGCATCCTTCACTCGATCTTCCTATCATTGATTATGATTTAGCTCTTCTTTTCCAACCAATGCTAGTGCTTGGGATTAGCATCGGTGTTTTCTTCAATGTGATTTTTGCAGAATGGATGGTTATTTTCTTACTGATACTTCTCTTTGGAGGTTAGTATATCCAATTTATTATGACATTCCCTCTGCACTAGGTGCTTATTCTTTTGTATTACTGCAGTTACTTCAACTAAGGCATTCATCAAAGGCGTTGAAACCTGGAATAAAGAAACCATAACAAAGAAGGTTGGCTGGAACTGAAACTTATTTTTGTATCATGCTATATCTTTGAAAATAAAAGAACCTTAACCGGATTTCTCTTCCTTTCAACCACAGGAGGCTGCGAGACCTTTTGCATCTAGTTGTGAGTTGGTTTATTGTAATTTGGTTTCAGGAGTATTTTGGGGGAAAAAAAGAAAGAAAACATTGACTACATGATTCCTTTATTGATTTCAGCATCAGCTAATGGAAATGAAGGAGCTTCATACAAGCTTCTAGCTAATGGTCTGCCCAATGAAACTAGAATGCGAATCAATGAACCAAAAGCAGCAAAGGTAATGAAATGGTTTTCAACAGTCCAACTAATGTAAGACTCTGACGTTAGATCAACAAATCTAGCAGGTCTCAATAATCTACAATATCCAGTGGACAAAGCTTAGCATTCTCGTTGCAATCTGGATCATCATTCTCCTACTTCATATTGCCAAGGTTTTATCGTCAAAACACCCTGCCAAATCTTGGTTTTTGATTTCCGGGTTTTTCTTCTAGCAATGACACTATTGTTTTCTTTTGCCAGGATTATACAGCTACTTGTTCAGCAGCATATTGGATAGTAACCTTCCTGCAGGTAGGCACCCAACAAAGCTAAGTTATTATATGTAGATTATGACATTCTTTGGTTGACAACCATATTTCCTATCCCTTTTAAGATACCTGTGGCTGTTGGAGCTTCTGGATACCAAGCATTCTGCCTCTACAAAGGCTGGAGAGTGATAGAATCTACCGGTGGACCTGGCATTAACTGGACTGTGTACCAGTTGATTCTTTGTTGTTTCTGTGGAGTTTTGGCTGGTACTATAGGTGGGCTTCTTGGCCTTGGAGGAGGATTCATTTTATCTCCATTACTTCTAGAGTTCGGTATTCCACCACAGGTACATCTCTTTTCAGTCCTTTCTGATTCCACATTATCTCACGATATTAGGAAGATAAAGGCACTCAAGTACGTAACCACCACTTTCTAATACAGGTTTCGAGTGCCACAGCAACACTGATCATGGCATTCTCCTCATCCATGTCTGTGATGCAATACTACCTTCTGAAGCGATTTCCCCCATCTTACGGTACCCTGTCTGTCCCTGCATTGTGATTTTCAAACACATTCCACGATACTTCATACAGAATAATGCTGTTTGTTGCAGCCCTTTATTTTGTTATCGTAGCCATGATGGCTGCATTGGTCGGGCAGTGCATAGTGCGCAAGATGGTCAGAATGCTGAGACGGGCATCGATCATCATATTTACACTGGCCTTTGTCATCCTCATCAGCGCCGTATCACTAGGTAAAGCATCATTCCTAACCAAAACTTTCGCTGCAAATATGTTGTCATAAACATTAGGTGTTCGTCTTTTTGGCCCACGTTTGCTGATAATGGGAAATTATGGTTAATTTTTGACAGGTTATGTGGGCATCTCAAATATAATTGGGAAGGTAGAGGAAAGTGAATACATGTGGTTTTATAACATATGTGAATAGCAATGAATGGCTTGGCTTGGGTGTTACAGTGAATCTGACTGTATTATGCAGGCCTTTTGTTAATAAGGGTTCGTGTTGTTTTCAGAGATATAGTATGTATGTATGATAGAAAACTGAAATTGATGTTTAGAGATTGAGGAAATTGTGCAGAGATAAATAATGTGCATGATTTTCTTTTTGTGAATAATACTATTAATTCATTAGGGGGTGAGACCAATTGTCGAAGCTAAGTGTTAATTACTTGACTTGTGGATTCATTCTGCAAGTGTCTTCGCCATTCGAATGTGCACAACACTGCCTTGTGGTTTATGATACATGTCAATTTTTTCATTGAAGAATTGGGGTAAGAGGTATTGGCACCCATCTTGAATTCTTGATTAAAAAAAATCAGTTAGTGCCTAGATCTAAATGTATAAACCCAAGGGCCAGGGCAGGGGTAGTCCAACAGTAGTCGATCCTCGGAAAGAGGAGGGGTATACCGTAATTGGAGTCTGTGTAGAAAGATTCCTAGTGTCCATCCATCCTTGATTCCTTGTCCAATTCTCCCAAATCCCGAAGGTCCTTCTTCATCATCAGGCATTCAGGCCTTACAAAGTGTGAGGGTCAATTCATAATTGGGCCCTCAGGCTCAGACCAGAAGCGAGATCGAAGCCGGAATTTGGACAGCAACTAGTCTCAGCCCTCAACCACTTTTGCAGCCTTACAAATAATCCAACCACTCTGTCCTTGTGTTTGAAACCACAGTGTCTTCCATCTCAATACTCAGGAATAAACTGTTGGAATTTATGGAGGACGACTTGGGCACAATGTAGGGTAATGGAGGACCGTAAGTGCGTGACAACATCGAGGTGTGTTGCGGAGCACTGTCTTAAAGAATTATCATGTTGTAGGCGATTATTCTCTAGGATTCAACGATTGTACTACGTTTTTTGTTAGTATACAACAACAGGAACAGGGGGAGGATTTATAATCTGGAACTATAAATTATGTAATCCTTTAGACCGTAGGAGATGGGCATTTATACAGGGACGTAAGCTGCTATTTGAGATACGAAAATATTTTAGAACGATATGTATCTCAACAACAAATATTTGAAAAGATATGTATCTTAACAACAATGTACAAATTCAACGAGTTTGTCCAACTGTCCCACCATATCAGCTCCCAACAACCACAATCGGGTAAGCGTCAACAACCTCAAGAGCCTACACTCGGTCAATTCTCCACTTCCTGGATAGGCTTTGAATTGGACTATTTCGGATTTTATGGATAGGCTCTCATTAATTAATTGTCAGTCCACAAAAAATTAAAGCCCAGTGTAAAATCCGGGCGAGCCTCATGCGCAAGGTGGGGGGAGGGGGTGGGCAAATTGGCCCGTTTTGCTTGCAAAGGCCCATCTTATGTGCACGTGGGTTCTCTTACTTCCCAACTCATCAATAGCCCAAACAAGATAATCCTTAATAAAGTGGAAAAATAATGCGTGTGCTAGCAATGTGGGATAAGGAGAATAAACCCTTTTACCTTCTTCTCCAACAATCCCTCACATATTGTAAAATGCTCTGAATAATTCCAATACAATTCATCAAACCAGTGTGCAAAGCACTATGAACCAGTCCTAGAAAGAATAAATTTGATACACAGAACAATTGGTGAAGCTTATAGTTTCTATCCGAGAATTCTCGTTGTGTAACATTGATCTAATCAATCACATTGTATCCCACATCCCACGGTTCAATGCCGTTTAGCACCCGTAGGCCATGCGCTTGCCTGCAATTCGTAAGTGCTCCAGTGAATTAGCCAAATTCTCATAGGAGCGGCTCCACTCCACATTCATATAGGTGATTTCATCAAGTGTATCCTGCAATTAATACGCCACCCTTAAGGGCTATGAAAGCATTAAGAGCTTTAGCTCAGCCCTCATTATTAGCTTGCAGTAATGAGCACTACACACATCATAGGAAAGGACGTGGATAGACAGTGCTCCAGATAATCATGATGACTTGTTATTACCTATATGAACTTACTTCATGGGATCTTCAATCACATAAGTTGGGTTCCCATCATAATTGATTATTCATAGTGGCTTTAAGTCTCATTTCCCTCAATGTTTCAAAGATTTTCCCTCTATCCAAGGGTTTTGTCAGAAGATCGGACAAGTTCACTTCTGACCTCACATAATCAATGGGAATTATTCCATCTTTAAGCAATTGCTCAACAACATCATG
Source organism: Ruellia speciosa (assembly GCA_001909325.1). Lineage (NCBI taxonomy): Eukaryota > Viridiplantae > Streptophyta > Magnoliopsida > Lamiales > Acanthaceae > Ruellia > Ruellia speciosa. The sequence continues at coordinate 6,648 of MAYD01485915.1, forward strand.
TCTCAGACGTATGTGTTTGATTTTTCCATTGTAGGATTTGTTTTTAGCTATAGCTATTGCCAATTGACAATCACAGTATAAAGACACATAAGGGATTGATTATGTGCTTAAAATAATTTCTACTAAGAAGTTTTTCAACCACCCAGCCTCATTGCCAGCTCATTCTGTAACGATGAACTCAGATTCCATCGTTGATCTGGCCAATTAAAGTTTGTTTAGTTGATTTCCAAGCAACTGTACCCCCACCTAATGTAAATACATAACCACTAGTGGATTTCACCTTATCGGAATTAGAAATCCAATTAGCATCATTGTACCCACCCCTCTAGGACGGTTAGAAATCCATTGTAGAAGATTCCATAATTCATGGTACCTCTCAGGTATCGCATTAGTCTAACTCGTGTAGCCTAATGATCATTGCTTGGATTATGAGTATACCTGCTCAGTCTACCCACATCATAGGCTATATCGGGCTTCGTAAAGTTCATAAGATGCAACAAACTCCCAATAATTTGTGCATATTTTGACTGAGAGACAAGTTCTCATCTATTTTTAGTTAATCGTGCATTAGGGTCATAAAGATTACTCACTGGATTCACCTCAAAGTGACTAAATTTCTTGAGAAATTCTCAGCATAGCGTTCTTGAGTCACTGTGATTCCAGTATTATTCCCAATGATCTTCATGCCCAGGATAACATTGGCTTTTCCCATATCTTTCATATCGAATTTAGAAGCCAGAAATTGTTTAGTGGTTTCCACTATAATGAGTGAAGTTCCCAGAATAAGCATATCATCAACATACAAGCTAATGATAATGCATTTTTCGTTGGTTTGCTTCTTATATACACATTTATCCACACTGACAGAAGAAAAGTTACGTGCAAGTAAGGTTTGGTTAAACTTTTCATGCCACTATTTAGGAGCTTGTTTTAAACCGTATAAAGATTTTTGTAACTTGCACACTTTCTTTTATTGTTCTCGAGTTAGGCACCCCTTAGGTTGAACCTTATATATTTCTTCTTCCAAATCACCATTTAAAAAGATCATTTTTACATCCATTTGATGGATGACCAAGTTATATATCGAACTCGAATCGAAGCGATTCCAGTCGCTTGTGCGAAGGTATCAAAATAATCAATGTTTTCTCGTTGAGTAAAACCTTTCGCCACCAACGTAACTTTATACTTTTCTATAAAATCATTTGGATTTAACTTTCTTTTAAAAATTCACTTACAACAAATGGGTTTTGCTCATGTTGGTAAATCAACCAGGAACCCATGTTTGATTTTATAAAAGAGAGTCAATCTCAGTTTGAATGACTTTTCTCCAAAACAGAGTGTCAGAAGAAGATATTACTTTAGAATAATTTAAAGGATCTTCATTTATTAAATATTCTTTCCTTTGTCTTTTACTCCTTGTTAAGGTATCAATTGAAGCCTCAATTATTGGTTCAACATTAGGTGTATTAAATCATTAATTGATAGATCACTTGGTGTATATTTAACATTTTTCATGAATGGAAAATGTTCTCAGAAAATTCAGCATTTTTGCTTTCAAGGATTGAATTGTACTCAAGTACATCAATTTTCAATACTAGGAAATAGTATGCTGCATTGTTAGAAGCATACCCCAAGAAGACACAATCAGCTGTTTTTTTTTTGTCTCAAATTTCATTTTTTCGGATCATGTAGAATTACCTTAGCTAGACACCCCCACACTTTTAAATATTATAGGTTAGAAGGATAACCTCTTCATATTTTGATAGGTGTCTTTCCAATTCTTTTAACAATAATTCTATTTTGAAGATGACATGCTGTAAAGATAGCTTCACCCTACAAATCAGGGCTACCTGATGCACTCACAAGCATTGAATTTATCATTTCTTTTAATGTTTGATTTTTGCGTTCAACAACCTCATTTGATTGAGGTGAGTAAGGTGGAATAGTTTCATGAATTATTCCGACCTTTTCACATAATTCATTCATTTGAGTGAACTCACCCCCACGATTAGATCTGATTTGCTTGATCTTTTTGTTTAATTGATTTTCCACTTCGGCTTTATACACCAAAAATTTATCATACACCTCATGTTTATTTTTGAGTAAGTAAACTTTGGTGTATCTGGAGTGATCGTCAATAAATGTGACAAAATATTTATTGCCACCTCTGGTTGGGGCTTGTTTGAGATCATCTAAGTCGGTGTGGATCAAATCAAGCACATAAGATTCTCTATATATAGTTGGACATGATTTCTCAGTTAACTTGACTTTAGCACATTTGGCACATATTCCAATCTACATCACTGAAACTAGGCAACAAACCTAAAGCACGAATTTTCTTAACATAAGAAACATTCAAATGTCTTGACCTAGCATGCCACATATCAAGCAAAACAATCAAGGAAGAAGAACTATAAGTAGTTTTATTATCATCAGCAAGATTTAGTACAAAGAGACCCTCACTGCAGTAACCTTTTCCAACAAGAGTATTATTTTTTGTTAGAACAATCTTGTTAGACTCAAAGGGCACTTTCATGCTTCCTTTGCCTAATAACGCTATAGAGATTAAATTGGCCCTAATATTGGGAACATGAAGTACATCATTAAGAACAAGATTTTCTCGGAGGATAATTTCAAACTTACTCTCTCTTTTCCCAATACTTGAGTAGTCCTCGAATCTCCCAAGTAAACCACCTCATTATTTCCCACTGGAGTGTAGGAAATAAAGGCGTATTTGTTTGCACAAATATGCCTTGTGGCTCTCGAGTCATCAACCCATTTATTATTTGTAATGACCATATTAACCTTAAGACACAACAACGACAATAACACCATCATTATTACCCTCATTCACCATTTTAGTTCTTGGTTTGTTTTTATCATCTTTATCGTTGTTGTTTTTTTAGCATGATTTTTACATTGGGCTACGTAATGTCCCGTCTTACCGTATACATAACAATATCCATAGGACTTCTTTTTCTTTTTAGTTATAGGCTTTGCATTAATACCGGAATTAAAAGTAACCTGTTTCTGCTTCCCTTTGTCTTCTTGCACTAGATTCGCCTTTAGATTAAAAAGTGCCCTCGCTTGCTTCCGATTTGCATCCTCTATCATAATTTGGTGAATCGGTTCCTCTAGCGTCATCTTCTTTTCCAAGTGTTTAAGTTGCATTTTGTATTAGTTCCACGAGGGTGGCAACTTTTCTGTCAAGAGCTCAGACACAAACTTATCTTGCAACACTATTTTTTTTGCCTTCAAATTCTCTGGTAATTGGTGGTACTCATGGATCTGTGCCACGATATCTTTCTCTTCCACCATTTCCCACCTTTAGAAATTCCCAACGTACCTCTGTTTTACATAATCCTCTGTTGTGATACTGTCCCATATCATCTTCGCCTCCTTATATCCAAAGTAGACATCAAACAGGGCATTGGAAAGTATGGACACTATGGTGTGTCGGCACACTTTGTTGGCATAATCCCAAGAATTAGGATTAACTTCAAGTCTGGTAGTAGAAAGCGCTTAGGCAGTATCGTGTACATCCCAACAGTAAAAATACACAGACCACCCATTGTCTAAAATTCTTACCATCGAATTCTTCAATCCGAGATATGTTCGTAAAGGGCTTTGAGAATACCTGAACTGGCGACGAGTTGTCCGCAACAGCACAGATGGGCATCGTAAAGGGAGGATCGATCCTGGCAGGCGGAGGTGGACCAACCCTGATAGGAGGAGGTGGATCGATCTTGTCTGGATTAGATGCCGCCGCTATAGCATTTTCGGCAAGATTAAGTCCGATGGCAGGGTTTCATTCTTCATTAGAAATAGATAATTCTTTAGATTGTTGGAATTTATGGAGTACGGCTGGGCACAGTGTAGGGTAATGGAGGACAGTAAGTGCGTGACAATGTCAAGGCGTGCTGCGAAGCACTGTCCTAAATAATTATCCTGCGGTAGGTGATTATTCTACAGGATTCAACAATTGTATTGCGTTTTTTTGTTAGTACGCAAAAATAAGAACAAAGGGAGGATTTGTAATTTCTGGAACTGTAAATTATGTAACCCTTTAGACTGCAGGATATGAGTATTTATAAAGGGAGGTAGGCTGCACTCCGAGTAATGAAAATATTTTAAAAAAATATGTATCTCAACAGCAAATATTTGAAAAGATATGTATCTTAACAACATTGTACAGATTCAACGAACGTCTGTCTAATCGTCCCACCATATGAGCTCCCAACAATCACAACAACCTCAATAGCCAACATCCAGTCAATTCTCCACTTCCCGGATAGGCTTTGAATTGGTCTCTTCCGAATTTTACGGATAGGCTCTTATTAATTAATTGTGAGTTCACAAAAAATTAAAGCCTAGTGTACAATCCGCCATCACTTAGTCAATTCACAACTTTTCGGATAGGCTTTGAATTGAACTCTTCTGGATTAGCTTTCATTAATTACTTGTGAGTCCACAAAAAATTAAAGTCCAGTGTAAAATTAGGGCAAGCTTCGTGCGGGCACGCAGGAGGGGGGGTGTGAATAGGCTCATTTGGCCCGTGAAGGCCGTCTTATCAATAGCCCAAACAAAATAATCCTTAATAAAATGGAAAAATAATGT
>MAYD01485917.1:0-15784 GCA_001909325.1 Ruellia speciosa
GGGATTCGGGTAAAGAAATCCTTGCATACACAATAGCTTGAAACCATAACTTTTTACTTATGTGAATGTGACTAGAATATTGCACTCAAATCAACCCTTTTTTATTTTAATTTTTTTTTCTTTACAAATCACCTCTCTTTATTGTTAAAATAAAAATATATATTTAACCAACACTTTTTTCTTTATTACATTGCTTAAAAACTAAGAGTAAAAAAAAAAAACAGAAATGGGAACAAGGAGAGATAAATCGCCTACGCGCTGGGGAAATGTATTTGAAACAAAGGATAACAAATTATATTTGTGAAAATTAAGCCGAAGATTTCTACTTCTTTATAATTCAATTGGAATGAAGACATAAGATCTTTATATACACTTTTCAAAGTTTATCCAATAACCTAACAAAATACTTTAGAATACAGAAGATTACTTAGTGATTCTTTCTCAAGATAATACTTTAAAATTTACCATGCTTAATATCCATAATTAGAGTTTATCCAAAAGGCAAACATAGTAACCCGTGCTTAAATCCATGGACTCATCTATCCAGCTTCCTTGGGTTGTTGGTCCGGACTTGCTTGCAACTTGTCACACCCACCCCTTAAACTGCACCGAGTATGAGGATGAAAGTACAGCTTGTAACATAAGTATTCGAACTTGACTGATGAAAGCGCTTTGGTGAATACATCGCCTAGTTTCTATGACGATGAGATATAACATGGATTGATGAAACCATTGAGATAATGGTGTCGAACGAGGTGACAATCAATCTCAAGGTACTGATTATGGGCAATGTGAATTGCGGACTGATTGTTGCAAAACATAGAAATTGGTTGTGGGATCTTCACACGAAGAGATATTATTATAGTGCTCTTTTGTACAATATAAATAAAAAGAGTACAAAAGAAAAGAAAATAAACAGAAATTCAAAACTAACAAGAAAGTAGAAACTTGATTAGTTGGAAGCAAACCAAGTCAAGGTGGAACTCTTTCCACAGGAGGAAAATTCCTCGATAGTGCTTCTCGATTTGACATCATGTCCCCAAAGGTAAAATGACTTCATCTTTACTCTGGTAGCACCACCAGCCAACAAAGCTCATGTGAGCAGGATTGGGAACAGAATGAGTTGTAGAGAATGAAAAAAAGTTTGTGCAGAATAATGATGCATGCATGCATTGGGCAACCAATTGCCTTGGTCCAAAAAATAATACATGTGCCAAACCAAAGATCAAATTCAAATTTGGCTCAAAAAGATAATATATTTGGGCCACGCCCAAGACCAAAGCCCATCCAAAGCCTAATTGCCAAGATCTAAGTTCAAGTCCACGGGCTCAAGCTTAGCTCAGTGGGCAGGCACGTGTGTGGGCTGAACCAATACTTGACTGCCTTGCATGCTTGTTATTACAATAAAGGTCTTAAACCTTATAAATAAGACTAAATAACATTGTGTACTAAATGTGGGATTTGTGGAATTAAGGAGCTTATTCCTTATTAGGATTTTACTCCTTAATTATCCTTCGACCATTGATTGAATTAGACATCTTTGATCATCTATTTTTTACTCATCGGAATTCAGTTTTGAGAAAATAATTATACCACAATCATTTACGCAAAACGTAGATCGTTCCTACGTTATTTAATTTTTAAGAAATTAAATATTTATTCTTTAAATTATGCTCAAAGCATGAATTCCAATAAAAGATTCTAGAACATACGATACCTAGAGTAGTTCACACACATTTGTGCTAAGACTTCGATACTTAGCTTCCATTGATGATATTGACCCCGTGGATTGCTTTTCTGAATTTTATGATATGAGACTAGACCCAAGAAAAATAAATGCCCAGTAATGGACTTTCGAGACTCAAGGTATGTACCCAATATGAATCAAAATATGTTTTAAGGATTAAATCTGAATTCCGTGGGTATTGAAGAATAAAATGCAATGTGCATTTGCCTTTGAGGTATCGAAGCTTATGCTTTGCGGATTTTCAATGGCTTTTAGTAGGATGGTCCATGAACTGATTCTACTATTGAGTGGTGAATGTTAGATCAAGGCGAAAGGAATTTAAAGATAATAGTTGTCCAATCAAGAGTCTATAAAGTTTAGGTTATGGAAGCGGCTGATTGGCATATGATATTAGATGAATTCCATGGGACAATGGTGTAGCTGTTGGTCGAGCATTAGACATGTTGAAATCCTCCAATATGTTAGCAATATATTTAAATTAAGAGATGATGAAGGTGGGCTTAGTGGTGTGGATTTCAAACCCCAAGAAATAATGAGCTTCATCGATATCTTTTATTGTAAATGCATGATGAAGAAGTGACTTGACTCATTCATAGCTTTTTTGGAAAGGTCCTGTGATTAAGATCCCATCAACATACATGGTAAGGGTAACAAAATCAGCACCAGTACTTTTGGTAAACAAACAATGAATCGTGCTAAGATTGAATAAAACCAAATGATATGATTTTGGTTGTGAATTCTCTATTCCACAATCTTGTTGCTTGTTTGAGATCGTACAGAGATCTTTTTCACTCGAAGGACAAGGTATGAGGAAGGTAAAGTATAACTCGGTGACAGATCCATATACAATTCTTCATCAAGATTCCCATGAAAAAAAGGCATTATTGACATCGATTTGGTGAATGCAACAATTTTCGACAGCAGCTAATGTTAAAATTATTCGAATAGTGACACCTTTGGCAATATGAGCAAAAGACTTGCCATAATCCACTTCTTCTTCTTGTATATATCCTTTGGCAAACATGCATTGTACTTATTAATAGAGTCACCAGGATTAGTCTTAATGCAATATACCCACCTACAACAAATTGAGAGCTTTCCTAACAGTAAGGAAGTGAGCTCCCAAGTTTTATTTGCCTCTAACGCGTCGAGCTCCTCCTTTATGGATCGTTTATAATGATTATACTTGCTTGCCTTCACATTAGTGTAAGGTTCATGGCCATCATGATATAGAGTACTTATAATATGAGTGCACACATAGTTCCACAACCAAGAGGGTTTTTTTATTTGTCTACGTGGCAGAGTTTGTATGGAAGTTGCTGGTGTATGGGTTAAAACAGGTGGTGTGGTGACAGATGTATGTGAACGAGATGGTGTTTCAAGAGTGGAAGAGAAACCTTGCAATAGAGATGCATTACTGACAATGTTGGCAATGAAGAATATTCCGAGGGAGTGTTGTCAAAGTAAAAAGAGCCTTAGGATTTAAGGTGTTGAAGAGCTGGGATCGGTGGAACATAACGGTTATCAAGTGCAACGGTATCATGAATATATGTAGGAGACGAGGTGTTAGAAGATAAAGGCTTGACTGGGTAATTAGGTTGGTGATATGAAAATTGATTTTCATAGAAAATTACATCATGAGAGTGAAAGAATTTTTTTGCGGTGAGATTCATAAGCTTGTACCCTTTTGTCCCACTTGGATAACCAAAAAACAAACATTTTATAGCTCAAGGATCTAACTTGGTTTTGGTTGGGCTAAGGTTATTCACAAAATACAAATACCCAAACTATGAGATGATAGTATGAGGGATTTTTATTATGTAGAATGAAATATGGGGTTTCTAGTTTAATGTTTCAGACGGTAGAAGGTTGATTATATAGGTGGCAGTGACTAAAGCTTCCCCCCAAAATACCTTATGTAAATTTGCATGAATCATAAGTGTTCTCATTAGTGGTAATAGATGTTAGTGTTCGTGCTCAACTCTCTCATTTTGTTGTGGGGTGTGTGAACAGGTTCTTTGATGGGTTATGCTTTGCTTTTAGAGTATAGATTGGAAAAGATGACTCAAGAATTCAAGACCACTATCGATTCAAATGGTTTTAATGAAGGCTTTGAAGTGTGTTCTTATGTATACAAGAAACATAGCAAATAAGTTTGAAACTTGACTTTTGGATTTCATCAATAGAGTCCATGTAGCTCGACCATAGTCTTCCACCAATGTTAAGAAATATCTACTGCCATTGGTTGAGGTCTTGAGGATACATTGTTAGGTCCCAATATATATATATATATATGTGCACTAGTTCAAAATTTGCATTGGTAGTGTGCATACTTCCAAAAAAATAATTTCTTTAATTTTTTGTTTAGAAAAATGGCACATATCACTTGGTTCATCAAGATTGAATTTATTATCAAAAGAATTAATATAGGAAAGAGCAATTTTAGAAGCATGGTCTAATCTATAATGCCAGATATTTTCATTAGTTAGATAAAACAAAGGAAGGTAAGGAATATATGATTAAAGGTTAAGAGTCAACTTTAGGCATGTAGGTTGGATTACAAACTTGTATGCACCGATACAGATGGCCATCCACCATCCAAGTCCCCAATATTTCATTTGTCCTGAGTTCCTGTATAGTGCAAAAGTATTTAGAAAAAAGTTACTTTACATTTCCGTGAATGACAAATTCTTTTATCGAGACATTATTATGTTGAAAAGTTGGAACAAAATAATCATGCATGATAGTTATTTTAGGACTAAGGCTGATGGTACCAACAAACTTAGCTCATTGTTTGGTACCATTTGATATATATATATATATATATATATATGAGTAAGATATTAAGAGGCTAAACATTAGAAAATGCGGACAAACGTGGCCCCCGAGTCATATAGCCAAGAAATCTCACCCTTATTTGTAGACAAAGGCAAAGTGTTTTCACTACCTAATATGTTGAATTTCATTATGTAACACCCCGATTTTTTCAAAGCTGTAAATGCCACCACCACACTCAATTTATCAAGGGAATCTCCCTAAACCCTAGTAAATCGGAATGCCCAGACTAACATTATCTTTTCTATCTAAGTACGCTAGATTTCAGGAAACTCAGTTTCCTCTTATCATAACTCAATTTCAACTTAGAATAAATCTACATAAGCCACATAAGTAAGATAAAAATTATTACAGGCCAAAGTCTAGAGTCTGTTAAAAGTTAAATATCTTCAACCGAGACTCGACTACTTGATACAAGTCGATGAACAAATAAATAAATTTTCTTACACCGAAACTCAACCATTTAAATACAAGCCGATTAATAAATGAATAACTAGTTACCTTATTCAGAATGAACAGTAAAGTATATAAGTAAATGAATTTATTATTAAATAATTGCAATGAAAAATATAAGCAGTTAAATAGTTAAGTCACATAATGCCCTCTCAACCTCACAACACCCTGTGGAAATCCACAATTCCCGAGTCCATCTAGAGTCGGAAGTATTTCCTTCTGATCATGTTCAACACCTGCGATGCACAAGCAGTATCATCAGTCGTGAGACTAATTAATGAAGCATATACAACAAGTAATATGCAATCCAGAAATGATGGTGGCCAAGTTGGAAATATCTCCAATATATTAACCAATGGTAAAGTTAAAAACATGCATTATGCAATGAGTCAAATCATGAATGCGCATTTTAGCAATATGCACTTTAAAAAATGCAACACAGAATATCACATCACCTTGAGTTTGAGTATGAGTGTTATTAGAACAGAATGAGTTCAAATGCATGAATGGGACAAACATTCTCACGTCACACTATACATCCATGCAGAAGAAATTAATGTTTGTCGTAAGGATTTAAGAAAGCCTCATTGTGGAATTAATGGCCCATGTCGTAGTGTGCAAACCACGACAAACCCGACTCAAAACAACGACACACACTCCCACCTTAGAACTACGACAGCCCTAGAACTAAACCTTAAAAACCCTTCACCATCACCTTACCATTGTCGAAGTATGGCCTGTCGTGGTATTGCTTGTCCAAGTCTTAAACTACGTCACCTCGACACACTCAATATTAAACCTTAAACTTTGGACTTAATTCCTTAGACATTAACTCTTACCCCTTTCTGCACATAATTAAGTGGGACCCCATTTACTCCTAATTATCCATAGACAATCTAATTTGTCCAAGTCTTAATGGCTAAATTGGTCCGAATAATTAATTAGGCTTTTTACTGTGTAGACTCGTTTGCTTATGATTAGCTGTCACGACCTAGGATTTTTGTGATGATTGCTGTGAAATTTCAAGATACACAAGACTGTTGGTAACGGTAAGGAAAATACACACGGGCACCCATAAGACCCACTTATATTCTAAAGTGCCGACTTTTATTTGGCCAGGTAAATTTAAATAAAGCACGTCCAATAATTTTTTTACTCGCTTTATTTAATTCTCGTAATTAAATGCTTATGTGATGTAAGTGTGAATGATTATCTTTCGTTATGTGCCTCTGTGAGCATGTGCATGATGAATCCAGGCACGAATACGGTATAGCATGTAAGATACTAAGCCTACTAATCACGGACAATGATTTATATACCTTTGTACCGGATTGGGCATTGGCAGAGATACAGATAAATTAATCAACACCTGATTAATTAATTAATGCATCGCATTAAATGGTTAATAACGTAAAGTGAAACAGAAAGAGTGGAGTCCCTTTCAGATTTTGCTTTTGGGTTGATCGCCATAAGCTGAGTATTTCCACTTGAAAATTCGTTTTCCAGAGTAACCTTGTTATACTCTCATGGGGTAGCTCCCTATGACGAGGTTTACCAGTAATTTAAGAAAGATGATAGGACGAGTCAGCGGTCCACATCGGGATACGGATGTGGTGAGGACCCGCTCTTGTCTGCAAAGACGTATCTACACTTCGATCGAGTCGTGAGCTAGCAGATTCACGTGTCATTTGTGATACTAGATTTTGCAATAGAGTTCTTTCTCACCAGATTGAGACTGCTGTTGGTTCGTTACGTTGATTGGGTGATTCCATCCGTACGAGACTTGAGTATGTTGAGATTGTTCAGAGGTGAAACCTGGGTTAGCTAGAAGGGGTTTTCTCTTATTTCCAAAATCCACTCTTCTTGATAATTGTCTGCTACATGAGTTTCTAATCGCATGTTTTGAGCTGCATCGCTAAACCCAATTTTAAACTTGTACATATGCATTCAAGATTTTTAACTTGACCTACATGCTTGAGCATTCATGATTTGCTTGAGATGAGTTACATGAGTCGAGTTTTGAGTTGAGTTCAAATTAAGTTAAATCGATCAGTTGGTAATATGTATGAAGGTATTGCCGACTAGATCTTCATTGAGTGCATTGATTGCATACCTGATTGTGTGCTTTCCTTACTTAGTCTCATGACTAATGATGCTATTGTTGCAACTCAGGTGAAACGTCAGGCTGCGATGAGATACCTCCAGCCAACTGAGTAGGGGGATGAGTTACTACTTGTCGGGTTTTTGAGTAAGGTTGAGAACAATGTTATATTTGTACTAACAACTGAGTAGGCATGTCAGTCGTTGAATACCATGCCAAGTTTGTCGACTGTCGTGCTACTTACCCGCTGGGGTAAGAGATGAGGGATTCATGGCTGATCACTTTGAGAGTGGCTTGTTGCCACACTTGCACGTAGCAGTTGTCGTTTTGGGCTTGAAAACTGTTCATGAGTTGTATGAGAAAGCTGCCAACTTGTCTCGAGTGTCCAATGCCTTGAGAAGTGAGTAGGCAAGCCTGGACAAAGCTCGAGAGGAGCATCAGAGGAAAAGGCATAAGGGTGTCGTGATTCAAGATGCCCAGCCAATTCAGGCAGTAAGGCCAGGAGGCCGAAAGGAGCAGTTTGGCATAAACCAGAGTTAGAGTCAGCACAACAGCAAAGGAAGGGCAAGGTGGCCCAGATTGAGAGATCGCAGAATGGTTGCAGAAAGTGTGGCAAGCAACACTATGGCCGTTTGTGTGATGGAAGTCCCTTTGTGTGCTACAATTGCAGACATGAGGGGCATGGTTCGAGGCACTGTTCCAATCCGCCGAAGCAAAACTCTGGTAAGATACAACAGATTCAGCAGCACCAGCAGATTGCACCCCCAGAATCGAGGAAAATAAATCGTGCAGGCCCCAGCTCTTAAGCAATGGGGAAGGCTGAATGTACTGAATTGAACAAAGGCGGAAGGTAGAGCTGACATCATAACCGGTACATTCTCGATCCTTGATAAACCTGCTTTTGTACTATTTGATTCTGGAGCTTCTTGTTCGTTCTTGTCTTCCCGTTTCACCCATTCATGTGACTTGATGCCGTCAGTAAAGATTCGAACGGTAGTAGCGCTACCTTCTGACGAGGCCATTCCTTGCAATAGGTTGTTTCAGGGAGTTCCGATTATGATAGAAGGCGAAGACTTTCCTTCAAACCTCATAGAATTTCCCTTGATCGACTTTGATGCCATATTAGGAATGGACTGGTTAGGACAGTTTGGGGCCAGAATCGACTGCCGCAGTCAGAAATTGTCAGTGAAGCAACAGAATGGACCTACGATCACCTATAGGCAGAACCCTAGGGAACCGTCAGTGAAGGTCATTTCAATAGTGAAACTTCAGAGTTTGATCTGAAAAAGATACCCAATGTTCTTGTGTTCAGCTTTTGACTTGAACACCGACGTTTCAGACCTGGAGAGTAGGCTAGTGGTAAATGAGTTTCCTGAGGTGTTTCCCGAAGAAATACCAAGAATGCCACCGGATAGGGAGATCGAATTCACAATCGATCTAGTCACAGAGACGCGACCGATCTACAAGGCATCGTACCGAATGGCACCAGCAGAGCTGAAGGAGTTGAATGCTCAATTGCTAGAATTGCTGGACAAAGGGTACATTAGGCCAAGTAGTTCACCTTAGGGCACGCCGGTCTTGTTCGTAAAAAAGAAAGATGGTAGTCTGAGGCTTTGTATAGACTACCGATAGCTGAACAAGGTAACGATCAAGCACCATTACCCACTCCCGTGAATCGACGACTTGTTCGATCAATTGAAAGGTGCATGTGTCTTCCCGAAGATCGATCTAAGGTCAGGTTACCATCAATTGAAAATCACAGAGAAAGACATATTTAAGACAACGTTCAGGACATGCTATGGACATTACGAATTTACCGTGATGCCCTTCGGACTCACCAATGCACATGCCGTGTTCATGGACTTGATGAACAAAGTTTTCCGAGAGTATCTCGACAAATTCTTGGTCGTCTTCATTGATGACATCTTGATCTACTCTCGAAGTCCAGAGGAGCACGCCGAACATTTGAGGAAGGCGTTGCAGACACTGAAGGACAATTAGCTTTATGCAAAATTGTTAAAATGTGACTTTTGGTTGGACCGTGTGGCCTTTCTTGGACACATCGTGACTAAAGAAGGAGTGTCAGTGGACCCAGAAAAGATTGAAGCGGTTGAAAACTGGCTGACTCTTAAGAACGTGACGGATATTTGTGCCTTTCTTGGATTGGCCGAATATTACCGAAGATTCGTTGAAAGGTTCTCGAGCATCGCGAATCTGATAACTCAGCTCATTAAGAAGAATGCACCTTTTCAATGGGATGAGAAGTGCGAGAAAGCATTTCAAGAGCTGAAAAAGAGACTGACAACTGCGCCGATGTTGACTCTGCCCACAGACGACGAGGATTTCGACATCTACACGGATTCCTCGAAGATTGGCATCGGCTGTGTACTGATGCAGAACAGGAAGGTGGTAGCTTATGCTTCAAGACAGTTGAAGAAGCATGAGGAAAACTATCGCACCCACGATCTAGAGATGGCTGCAGTAATTCATGCCTTGAAGATATGGAGACATTATCTCTATAGCCTGAAGAGCAATATCTACACAGATCACAAGAATCTGAAGTATATTTTCTCACAAGATAAGCTCAACTTCAGACAAAGGCGATGAATGGAACTAGTCAAGGATTATGACTATGACGTCCAGTACCACGAGGGGAAAGCGAACGTGGTAGCAGATGCCTTGAGCAGGAAGTTGGAGGAGGCAGCGAACTTCCTGGTTTTGAGAGATGAACTGTGCGAAGAGTTCCGTCGAATGAATTTCGAAGTAGTGGAGTACGGAGGTTTGGGAGTTCAATTGAATTCCTTAATCATTACTTCAACAATCTATGAAAAGATTGCCCGGAGGCAAGTGGAGGATGAAAGACTTGCTAAGATCAGAGAAAATGTGTTGAGAGGCGAGGCCAAATCTGAATTCACAATTCATGAAGATGGTAGCCTTAGATTCAAGGGAAGATGGTACATACCCTATTAGTGCGTTGAGATAAAATGTACAATCCTTGATAAAGCACACAACACACCTTACTCAGTGCATCCAGAAGGCACTAAACTGTACAAGGATCTGAAACAGAACTTTTGGTGGCCTGGAATGAAGAGAGAGACGGCCGAGTTCATGGCTAGATGCTTGACCTATCAAAAAGTGAAAATTGAACATATAAGGCCTACGGGTCTTGTTCAACCACTAGCGGTTCCTCAGTGGAAATGGGAGTCAATCTCAATGGACTTCGTGACAAGTTTACCACGAATGAGGACCGTCAAGGACTCGATTTGGGTGATTGTGGATCAATTGACCAAGTCTGCGGTCTTCATCCCAATCAAAGAGACTTGGACGTCAGATAAGTTGTCAGAACTATATGTGGAACATATAGTGACAAGATTTGGGACGCCAAGAGAGATCATATCGGACTGAGATGCCCGATACCAGTCGACAATCTGGAAACGTGCCCAAGAGACTTTAGGCATGAAAATCAAGATGAGTTCAGCTTTTCATCCAGCAATAGATGGACAAACAGAGCGAACTATCCAAAATTTGGAAGACATGTGGAGAGCATGCATGTTGGACTTCCAAGGACGTTGGGAGGATCAACTTCGGTTGATTGAGTTCTCCTACAACAACAGTTACCATGCGAGCATCGGTATGGCTCCGTTTGAGGCTTTGTACGGTAGGCATTGTACAACTCCACTGAACTGGAACGACTCAAGTAATAGAGTTGTTCTTGGGCCTCAACACATTCAAGAGATGTCAAATCAAGTCAGAATGATTCAGGCCAGAATGAATGTAGCCCAGGATCAACAAAAGAGCTATGCAGATCTAGCTCGTCAAGACATGAAGTTCACTGTTAGTGAATGGGTTTTGTTGAGAGTGTCACCGATGAAAGGATTCTGCCGGTTTGGTGTGAGGGCAAGCTGAGCCCGAGATACATTGGACTGTATGAGATCATCGGAGAGGTAGGCGAGGTAGCCAACAGATTAGCACTCCCAAATGAGTTAGGAAAGGTACACAATGTGTTCTATATCTCACAATTGAGAAGGTACGTGTCAGACTCGTCACATGTACTAGACCCCGAGGAAGTTGAGATAGACGAGAACCTCACGTATGAGGAAAGGCCTGTTAGAATTGTGGACTCGAAGGTAAGAGCCACGAGGAATAAGGAGGTGAGACTTGTTAGAGTTCAATGGTCGAGCCATGGCCAAAAAGGAATCCCCCAGGGAGTTAGAGTCTGAGATGCGGTCGAGATATCCGCAGTTGTTTGAAGAGTAGAGTCAGTACCTGATGTACTTTTGATGTAGTATTCCTTCGGGAATGTTTGTAATTCTATGAAATTACTTGAGTTTCTTGATTGAATGTGACCACTTGGTGATACATTTACCTGAGTATGCGCTGCATTGCATATCATGATGCATTTCCTTCGGGGAAAATTTTCGAAATGGAATAAAAGAGCCTCATCGGCGAATCATTAAGGCTTTGCCCATGATTTTAAAATGCATATTTTCGAATTGCATGAGTTGAGTTAACCTGAATTGAGTTAACTCGAGGCGAGTCACTCCAAGTTGAGTACTCCATCAGTTGAGTTGACATGTATAGATACGTCGGGGTAACGTATGATAATGTCGAGGCCTTATGTATGAGAGCATGGGGACTGCGGCCCTGTGTGACAAACATACATAAGCAACTGAGTAATTGTGTAATTGATTAATTGATTGACCGATCGACTGAGTATCTGAGTCGGGTAGGAAGATTTAAAATCATGTCTTTCGTGATGAAACATGACTTTGAACTTCCAATTTTGAGGACCCTGAGTGGGCATCGTGTGTTTCGACATGCAATTCATATGGGATGATATACATCCGAATATGTGATCTTTTGATTGCTTGATTGATTGTGTTCCTTGGGATAGGAACTGATTGCGTGTTTGCTTGCTCGATTTAGCTAGTAAACTGATGAGTTGAGTTAGTCCTTATAGACTGTCTTCTGTGCAAGGACTCGCACGATTTGAGTAGAGTTGAGACCTTAGGGTTTCCCTTGAGACTGTATAATTCTGAGGACAGAATTAATTCGAGTGGGCGGTGATTGTAATGCCCTGCATTACAGAACTGGATTTGAACCGGAATTGACAAGCTGAGCCGGAAGGAATCGGCCAGATAAATTTGACTTGGAAAGTTAGAATTATCAGAGTTGAGATGGGACCAACGTCGGAAAATTTGAGAAATTCAAAATTTTCAGTCAAAGGAAATTTGAGCAAGAATTTCCAAAGAAGTCTTAATTAATTGAGAAATTAATTAAGATGGAAATTAAAAGAAATGAGAAGTGGATGAAATGGAAGAAATAGGTGATGGTCTTGTCGAGGTTGGTTAAGTTGTGGAAAGTAACCATGGCAAAAACCACGACAGAAAGAGAGACCACAACAACCAGAAAGAGAAAAAGTTAAGGCTGGGTTGCCTTGTCGTAGTTCGTGGAATGCGTGTCGTAGTTTAAAACAACGACGGAGTGGAAACCACGACAGAGATACTACGACAGCCAGAGTGATTGATGTGGATGGAGGCATGTGTCGAGGTTGTAGTGTCGTAGTTTGGAAAACTACACACAAGGCCAAAAACTACGACAAACTGCCCAAAATTACGATAGAGGGAGAAATTTGGACTCTTGATGGACTACGGCACCGACAGTTAGAAACTTCGACAAGTTCACATTTGGGACTTCAATTTGGAATTGGCTTAAGGGTAAATTGGGAATACATCCTTTTGGATGTATAAATACTCAAAGTAGGGTTTGTGCACTCATTCACAATCTACAACAGCTGAGTATTTTCTTCGAAAGCTTGAAGAACACCCTTGCAAACACCCACAAGAAGAATCAATTTCACCAAGGAAAAATCGAGTGGGATCTTGGGTACAAGTTGTATCCATCATCTCTTGATAAAGGTGAGTATTTTAATCGGTTCTAATCTTCATTTTGTTCATTTTGAGCTTTTTGGATTTTTGCACTCACCCTCTTCCTTTTCGAATTTTCCAAGAATTTGAGTTTAGGAAACTTATGAAAATGAGTTAACAATGGTCCCTTGAGTTGGAAAAACACATTTACCATGAGATGAGTAAAATGAGAAAGATCAAATCTGAATTTTTGAGATTAACAAATGAGTTTGAGTATGAGTGTTGTTAGAACAGAATGAGTTCAAATGCATGAATGAGACAAACATTCTCACGTCACACTGTACATCCACGCAGAAGAAATTAATGTTTGTCGTAAGGATTTAAGAAAGCCTCGTCGTGGAATTAATGGCCCATGTCGTATTGTGCAAACCAAGACAAACCCGACTCAAAACAACGACACACACCCCCACCTTAGAACTAGGACAGCCCTGGAACTAAACCTTAAAAACCCTTCACCATTACCTTACCCTTGTTGTAGTATGGCCTATCGTGGTATTGCTTGTCCTAGTCTTAAACTACGACACCTTGACATACTCAATATTAAACCTTAAACTTTGGACTTAATTCCTTAGACATTAACTCTTACCCCTTCTGGACATAATTAAGTGGTACCCCATTTAATCCTAATTATCCATAGACAATCTAATTTGTCCAAGTCTTAATGGCTAAATTGGTTCGGATAATTAATTAGGTTTTTTACTGTGTAGACTCGTCTGCTTGTGATTAGCTGTCGCGGCCTAGGATTTCTGTGCTGATTGCTGTGAAATTTCAAGATACATAAGACTGTTGATAACGGTAAGGAAAATACACACGGGCACCCATAAGACCCACTTAAATTCTAAAGTGCCGACTTTTATTTGGCCGGGTAAATTTAAATAAAGCACGTCAATTAATTTTTTTACTCGCTTTATTTAATTCTCGTAATTAAATGCTTATGTGATGTGAGTGTGAATGATTATCTTTAGTTTTGTGCCTCTGTGAGCATGTGCATGATGAACCCAGACACGAATACGATATTAAGATACTAAGCCTACTAATCACGGGCAATGATTTATATATCTTTGTACTGGATTGGGCACTGGCAGAGATACAAATAAATTAATCAACACCCAATTAATTAATTTATGCATCGCATTAAATGGTTAATAACGTAAAGTGAAACAAAAAGAGTGGAGTTCCTTTCGAATTTTACTTTTGGGTTGATCGCCATAGGTTGAGTATTTCCACTTGGAAATTCGGTTTCCAGAATAACCCTGTTTTACTCTCGTGGGGTAGCTCCCTATGACGAAGTTTACCGGTAATTTAAGAAAGATGATAGGATGAGTCAGTGGTCCACATCAGGATACGGATGTGGTGAGGACCCGCTTTCGCCTGCAAAGACGTATCTACACTTCAATCGAGTCATGAGCTAGCAGATTCACGTGTCATTTGTGATACTGGATTTCGCAATAGAGTTCCTTCTCACCAGATTGAGACTGTTGATGGACCGTTACGTTGATTGGGTGATTCCATCCGTACAGGACTTGAGTATGTTGAGATTGTTCAGAGGTGAAACCTGGTTTAGCTAGGTGGGGCTTTCTCTTATTTCTAAAATCCACTCTTCTTGATAATTGTCTGCTACATGAGTTTCTAATCGCATGTTTTGAGCTGCATCGCTTAACCCGATTTTAAACTTGTGCATATGCATTCGAGATTTTTAACTTGAGCTACATGCTTGAGCATTCATAATTTGCTTGAGATGAATTACATGAGTCAAGTTTCGAGTTGAGTTCAAATTGAGTTAAATCGATCAGTTGGTAATATGTATGAAGGTATTGCCGACTAGCTCTTCATTGAGTGCATGATTGCATACATGATTGTGTACTTTCCTTACTTAGGCTCGCGATTAATGATATTATTGTTGCATCTTAGGTGAAACGTCAGGCTGCGAGGAGATACCTCCAGCTAGCTGATTAGGGGGACGAGTTACTACTTGTCGGGTTTTTGAGTAAGGTCGAGAACAATGTTATATTTGTGCTAATACGAAACTTTTTGGATGCGTTTCTAAAAAAATAAAAAATTAATAATTTTATAAAAGTTTAATTAAAAGTTAAAATAAAATTTTACAAAAATTTTATTAAAATAATACTAATTATATCAAAAAGTAAAATTAATATAATGTCAAATATACCAATGGGGTAATATTCTGGTGGTAGGCTTGGATGACTGGGTACCTTATGGTCCCAGGTTCGAATCCCCCCTGTTGGTATCCGGCCCTTATCCCTCCCCTTTATTTATTCCCCCCTTTGTAATTTATGTGGCATGGGCTCCCACCACCTATTTTAGCAATGTTAGCCAAAAAAATATAATGTCAAATACAATACGAAATAAGAATATATATATATATATATATATATATAATATTTTTAAATAGAAAATAGTAGTATATACTTCATCCGTTTTTTTTATTTTTGCACCACTTTAACTTTTACACTGTTCACACACTTTAGTTTGACTATCATTAATAGCTTATATTTAAGAAAAAATATAGTCATGTGAGATCTTGTTAGATTCGTCTTAATGAGTAGATTCAAGATATTAACTTTATATATTTTTTACCTATTGATAATTAACGATATTAATGGTTAAAGTTATGTATTGATAAGCGTGAAAAGAGAAGTTGTGCAAAAATAAAAAAATGGAGGTAGTATAAAATAAAAAGGGACGGGACGGGATGGAACC
>MAYD01485921.1:0-10848 GCA_001909325.1 Ruellia speciosa
AATTAATTAGCCCTATCAAAGTATTTATAAAAATAAATAAATTATAATATGTATATTAATTTTTATATTATGAAAGTGAGGATAATAAAGTGGCAAAAGGTGAAACATGGTAACATTACTAAACAATACACCTCATATTTTATTGATAATATTTTATTGATAAATAGAAAAAGATAAACGAATTATTATTAGTAAATTAAGAAATAAATTGAGTAGTAACAAATCTTTGAATAAATTAGTAGATATTTGAATCACATATTTCAATATTATCTCTAACCCCTTTCTCTCATACTTTAAATAAATAAAAAATGAAAAATAAAGGCAAATCATTTTCCTAATGTGGAGGCCCTAATAAAATATTATCAAAAACCCCCTTCTCTCATACTTCGAATAAAATAAAATAAAAATTAAAGGTAAATGATACAAGTCATTTTCCCAATCTGAAGGCCCTAATAAGATAGTAAGGCGTATAATGGGTAAGAAGTTACAAAATTAATGGTATTTTTGAAATTTCAAGTTATGTGAGGACCAAATATAATTATTCTAATTATCCACACATATTATTTTTTTTTTTGAAGGAAGAAATGCCCACGGCCCAACGATGAACTAATCGCTCGAGCAATCTTCTAGCAGCATGTCCCGAAGGCTATCCGGTACTTGCGAGTAAACCATCGTCTCATATTGTGGTGACTTTGCTATCTTGGTCGTGGCATTTGCCATGGAGTTTCCTTCTCGTAGCGTAAACCAAAACAATATGCTCTCGAATATATTTTTCAACTCTAAGATGAGCCCCACCAACCCCTGTGTTTCTCCTGGTTCCTGTTCCTTTCCCAGTAGTGTAATAGCTTGTGCAGAATCACTTTCAATGATAACGCGGCGTATACCCCGTTCCCCGACCAAGCGCACTGCAATCCACATAGCCAAAAGCTATGCCGTTATGGGTTGGCATCTCCCCAGAGCTCGATGAAACCCAAATATCCACTGACCTCTGTAATCTCGTGCAACTCCTTCTGCTCTTGCCCGATTACTCTTACTTTGGACCGCTCCATTCGTATTGATCTTTATCCATTCAACAGGCGAAGGTTGCCAACGCTTGGTGCTGCCACTAATGCCCTCGTCCTTCTGCTTCTTCTAAGCAACCGCTCGAATGTGACGGGCCATGCAAGGCAGTGGGCCACCCTCCCTTTGACATCAACCCTAACCCCCTGGAAGATATTGGTGTTCCGACTTTCACACGCTTTCTAGATTGCGACAGCGAAACAGGCATTCCAGTCCACATTCGTGCCTTGAATGTTCCACTTGTTCAACAGTTTGTCAACCAGCCACTCCATAAGAGATGATAAGAAAAACCTGTCGTGCGCCAAGGCTGGAAGTAGGAGCTGCCATACCCGCTTAGTATCAGGACAATCTCTCAACACATGCAACACATCTTCCTCTGCCCCATCGCAGATGCTACATCGAGGCGAGTCCGCCAATAGTCTCCTGCACCGTTCCTTATTAGTCAACAACCGCTGCTTCAGTACAAGCCAAATGAAATGTTTGATTCGTTGCGGACCTGGAAATTTCCAAGCCAGCTTCCATAAGCTCGACTCGATCGCCCAACTCTCATGCTGGATGAAGTGATATCCACTTGACACTGTAAATTTCCCCACACCTTTATAGCTCCATCTCGGATGGTCATCCTCTGCTGCAACAAATGGAGGTGGAATAGCAGCAATGAAACCCACCACATCCTCATCGAACCAGGCATATAATTTTCCCTAATCCCAATTCCCGTCCCTTCCTATAGCATCCACCACTCTCATCTCCAGTTGTATCACAGCCTGTGACTTGCAGTGCAATCTCGTCGGTCCCAACTTCGGCACCTAAACATCATCCCAGAATCGAATGGATACCCCTGTCCCCACGTTCCAGCAGATATTAACCCGTACATCAAACCAAACCTTCCCAAGAGCTCGCCATCGTTGTGAACACTGCCTATTCTTTAATACCAACGGGCACCCATATCCCATTTTATATTTATGGCGAAGGATTCTCACCCATAGCTTATACGTGGTGACCAACGCAACCCCAATCTTCATTATGAATGATTTTTTTTTATGATGTAGCCGGCGTAATCCTAAGCTGCCATGGCATTTCGGTTAGCAGATTGAGTCCCAGCTGACCAAGGCCGACTTTCTGCCATTATCCGAGGACCCCTAGATGAATTGTCAAGCAGCTCTTTCAATCTCGTCACAAATCCCCTTTGACAATAGAGTGGACTGCATAAAGTAGTAAGGAATGGGCAATAACATTGACTGTGCCAGGGTGACCCTACCAGCCATTGATAATCGCTTTGCTTCCCATCCATTAAGTTGCTTCTTGACTTTTTCGACAACAAAACGGAAAAGATCCTTATTCATTCGCCCATGTAGCAGAGGCACCCCGAGGTATTTTCCCAGGTCCTCCACACGGTCAAATCCCAAGCTGCTGCAAATCCCAATGGCCGTCTCCTCCTGAGTATTCTTCGAAAAGAAAATCTTTGTTTTATTAATACTGACCTTATGGCCGGAGTAATAGCATAATTGATCCAGAACCTGTTTTAGCACCTCAGCTTGATGGGCGTTCGCTTTACAGAAAAAAGACCAGATCATCCGTAAAGAAGAGATGGGACAGCTTTGGGCCATTCCTACCAAATTCATTCGATTCCCACTGCCTAGCTTTAACCTCTTGTTCAATGCTCTGTCCGAGCCTTTCCATGCCAAGAATAAACAGGTAAGGTGACAATAGATCGCCTTGCCTAACACCCCGACCAGGAACAAAGTCCTTCGTAAGCTCCCCATTTCCCAAAAACCTGCATAGAGACAGAGCCAACACAGCGCATTATTACATCTTTAACTCACATTGGTAACCCAGCATCTGTCAACGTGTCCTCCAGGAAATCCCATCGAATCCGGTCATAAGCTTTCTCTAAGTCGACCTTGATAGCTATCCACCCGTTCTTCCCCTTACGCTTACGCATCGTGTGCAGTGCTTCCTGTGCCATAATCACATTATCAGTTATGCTTCCGCCAGCAATAAAACTCGTAGGATTCTCAGCCACCAATCTCGGCATCACCCCTCTAAGTATGTTAACTAAAGTTTTTGTGATAATTTTGTAGAGCACCGATCATAAGCTAATAGGTCGAAACTGGGCGATGTCTTCCGGGCATTCCAGTTTTGGGATCAACACGAGGAGTGTTCTATTAATGTTGTGGTCAAAGGCCTCCCCATTGAAAACATTCCTGACCAAACGGTAGACATCCCCCCCGACAAGTTTCCATTTCTCCTGAAAGAACTGGGCGTTGAATCCGTCTGCCCCTTGCGCCTTCAGCGGGCTCATCCCAAACACAACTTTCCGAACCTCCTCGTTCGTGATCTCACCGTTAAGAAGCCCAATCTCTTCATCATCCAGCCCTGGAAACAATCCCCTAACTGGGAATGTTCCTACCACTACCTCTGTACAGGAGTACAATCTTTGGAAGAAACTAATCGCTTCAGCTTTGAGTTGGTCATCCTCATAGCACCAATCTCCCTGAATTTGAGTGCTTGAATTTTATTTCTCCGCCTTCGAACCATTGTGCGAGAATGATAATACCGAGTATTTCGGTCCCCGCTTTCAATCCACTCACAGCGCGATCTCTGTTTCCAGAGCAGTTATTCCTGATCAAGGATCTCTTCAAGGTCCCGAAGAAGAGCCGTTTCGAGTTCAAGAAGTCTCGGTGATGGGTGACGATCCAATGAGAGTTGTACCTGTTCCAGTCTCTCTATTATTAGTCTTTTTCTTTTGGCGATGCTACCGAACACTTCCTCGTTCCAAATCCGAATGTGTTTAGCCAGGTTTGACAGCGTTTTCATGGTAACACAACCACCAGGCCAGTTTTCTTTTACCAGGTCGTTGAAGGATTCATGCTTAAGCCAGCCAGCAAAGAATCAAAACAGTCGTCCTTGTTCATTCCTCCGTGGTTGTGTAGATGAAAGTAGTAGTGGTCTATGATCCGATTTCAATCTAGGTGCCACACACTTACCTCCGCATACAACTCCTCCCATTTATCATTGCAGAGCATCCGATCTAGCGTTCGTACACCCCACCTCTTTGCCAAGTGAACTGTGGTCCAACAAATCCCAATCTCTCAAGTGAGTATTAAAAAGGAAGTCGTTGAAATGTCTATACCCCTCCCCGAATTCCGCCCTCCCGTCTTTTCATGGAAGTGCAAAAATGCATTAAAGTCCCATCCAACAACCCATGGTATGTTAATTGAATGTGCAATCCACCGGAGTTGTGTCCACAGTTGAAGTCCCAGGCCCTGCTCGGGACTCCCATACACAGCAGTGAAAAAGAACTCCTTATTGCTCCCCTTAACCACCACCTTCAAGTGCACAAACTGGTTGTGATTCAGCTCAATTTTAACTGAAACTTTATCATCCCAAATGACCCAGATTCCACCCGCGAAACCCCTCGCCTCCACCCTGTGGGATCACATATACCCAATCTTCCCAATAACCTTGTCTGCCGTCGCACCACTAATCTGTGGCTCGAGCAAAACAATAATATTAGCCTTGTAATCCCTGTTGTATTCCTTTATTATTATGACAAAACGGGGATGTCCACATCCCTGCACATTCCACAGAAAAATATTGCAATCCATACCCAAGGCAAAGGATAAGTACCTGATACTGCCTAAGGCTCTTTCGGTAGTCCCTGCCCCGCGGCAAGAACTTCCATAGGACCTCCCCCACTCGTTAGGTTGGCTCCATCTGTTCTATCATTTAGCGCAAGGTCAGCCGCTAGCGACTGCATTGCCTTTGACACCGGAACTAGGGACCCCCGCATCTGCTTCAACTTTTTCCCTTTCTCGAGAAGCCCCGCTGCCGACTACCTCGCTACTTTGGCAAATTTAAGGTTCGATGCCAGTTTCCCCACCATAATGCCTTTCCTATCCTTATGTTTCTCTTTCGGGCGCCCTTTCCAACCATTGCCGTCAAGGACCAGCACCGCCAAATGGAGCTCTGGAGAAAGAGTCGACATCTTCACCGAGTTAATTTCCACTTGAGATGTCCTGAAAACATGTTCCTGGCCAATGCTTTTTAAACCCATGTTGGGATTGTCATTTGGCCCACAAGGCTCTAGCCCTGTACTCCCCACAGGGCCCAAACCATCATATTTACCGAGCCCATCATGAAACGGCCCACCATTTCTACCGTCCTCTATCTCAAATAATGGGTTGGAATTATCCAGTGCCAGCCCATCTCTTATTTGATTTGCTCCCGTAAGATGCATAGGATCCACCTCCATACCATTAATGCTATTCACTACAGAATCCCCCTCATTCCGGCTCATTGCCATTTCATCCCCCTTGAATCCCTCAACTTCCAGATTTGTCTCTGTCAAGAATCTGAAATCGTGAACCTTCCCCTTCTGCTCCTTGTAATCCGGAGGTCTGGTCAACCTTCAGCGTGAATCTGCGAGGTCTGCGTGGCACCACCATCCAGTCCCCGTAGGGTTCCGACTCCACCCGCTGCATGAGTGGCAGCAATTCTGTCGTCGGTTGCATCGGGATCTCACCAGCATAATTAAAATAGAACGATATACAACAATTTATGGACCAAAAGAAAAAAATGTGTGAAATTTAAAGATAAGCATCTATTTGAATAATTTTTTTCCCGTAAAACGCCATCTATTTAGGCACGAAAGAAACATTGTTTAATAGAGAAGATAGGAGTGGAATCGAAGAGTATGAAATATAATTTATGGTAGGAAGAAGAAAAGTCTTTGCTTTAAAAAATGCAAAATAATTATAAAAAAAAAAACAAAAACTGAAATAAATGGAAGGCATAAGAAATAAACACTATTTTACCATGAATAAATACCATAATTTAATGTGTGAAAAGGACAAATGGTACCTGCTCATCCAATATCATGATTATATATAGTCCCAAAGAGATATACAGCCATCCCACATAAATAGAGAACAAATTAAAGCTTAAGATAAAGACTTGCTAACAACTTTACATCATGATTAGACAAGCAAGCCAAAAACAAACAAATAGCTGGTTACACATAGATGAAATTGGCACAATAGCCACCATGCCATGGCTCAAAAAGAAATTAGGCAAATTTCTATTACATCAATATCAACAAGCCAAATTTCATCATCACAAGAGGCAACAACTTCCCCTCGCACAAATAAACAAAAAATGAAACAACAAAAGCAATGTCACACGCAAAGGGGTGAAAATGAAGCAATCACACACCTTTCAAAACACCCACAACAGTTTTCATTACAGAACTACCTACGCCACTGCTGTAAGGTGGCAGGTGGCACCCCGCACAGGTTCAGGTGTTCACAAAGCCATATAAGTTTAACATTGCGAGTGTTTTAGACACAAAGTGCACTATTTCAAGGTAAAAGGATGAATACCAAGGCATTGACTTCAATTTGCAGCAAGAGGCCGTCCCCGGCCCAATGTGAATCCTTTGGTCCCATCGGGCATTCTGGGGCCTGGTGGTGGTTTTGCTGGCTCAAATCCATGAGTGGAAAGTTGTGTTCCATGACCTGAAAATAGATTAGGTTTAAAGAGGTGCAAATTGTTTGGGACAAACGTAGTGACTGCAACATGTTGGATTACCTTGTCCATTTGTTCCATGGTACTTCTGTTTCCTCCCACGTCCTCTACCTCGACCTTTCATCCCATTTTTATCCTTAGGCAAATGGAGCTCATTTTTCTCCTTCATCGCGTGATCCATATCCTACAGACCTCAACAAAAGGGAGAACATCATATTTTTGAGGTGTATGATAATGACATTGCGATGACCACATGTACTGCTTAGCACCAAGCAATGAAGTCAACTGTAGGTGATTTTCTACATACTAAGGGGATTCTTAAATGTTGTAGAAACATATAATGTGGGGAATGTGTAAAGTGTTGGACTCTTGACTAGTCATCTAGTGGAAGAACCACTATCAAACTCAAGGATGAGCTCATGAATAAATGAATTGATTCAATTTTTCTATCTCTGAATTTATTTTGACAGGCAACTAGCTATTTTATTAGAGGGCTTGTTTATTTCCGACGAATCAGTAGCTGAGCAGGTCCCATAAAATTCAGCTTTTTCAGTAAATAAGTTATGGTGTAGGGATTAAATAAAGTAACTCTCAGAACAGAAGATGTACCTCATCGTGTGAATCATTGTGTGGTTCGCTAGCATAATGATGCTCCTCATTCCCAGCTGACTCAGATGTTTCGAGAGTACTACCTTTCTCATGCTCTGACTCTTTCCAAATTTTTGGTGGCTTCTGACCTGGCTTTTTCTAAGATCAAAAGATAACAAATGTTTAAGCTTACCGTTTCAGAATACAAATATATGATAGAATAGGATCAAATACCATTTTCTTGAGGAGCTTGACTCGCAACCCATATCTCCAATCTTGCTCATTGTTTAATGTGGCCACCTACAACAAATTGCCGTAAATTCCAAGACCAGAGAAAAGGGTAGAATTGGAAAGACAACAATTGTAACAGACGCTGTGCTTTACACACTCACAGCTTTTTCAGCAGCCTCCACAGTGTCGTACTCCACAAGAGCATGCAACTTCAAAGGAGGGAAAAAAACAAGTTAGCCCGCTAGAAATTGCATGTAGACAACCATTGCAATGGTAGCCACTAATCAATGCTACTAGCTAGCATTTCTAGGGAGCATATGAAGTAACTAATTTAAAAGAAGCAACATCAGGTAGTGATTGCGTACTAATTTCATAAACATTTGCATAGAGGTAAAATAGAAAGTGAGATATGTCATGTATACATAGAAAGGTAAAAAAATGTCTTGACTTCATGCTTAGATATGAAAATATTTGGATCCAGATGGAACATATTATCAGGAATACCGCGGAAAAACACAGTCAAACCTATCCATCTGATTTAGCCTTAAGATATGGGGAGTATGCAAGTGTGTAATTTAGCCACTCAGGGCTAATTTCTTAAAATTAAAGAATTTGCTGCCATTTACATCTTCATATTAATTAAAGTACATAACCTCATAACTATAAATCTATAAGAAGCATACCTTTCCACTTATCAGCTTCTCCGCAATTGTACACTTTTTTGGCTCTCTAGCATCATGTGGTTCACGAATGGAAATATTTTTTACTCTAACATCAGAAGCAAAGTAAAAGTCAGTTAAGCAGATTGGAAAAATGAATTAACAGCATAGAAGTAAAAGAAAATAAATACAATGCCTACTTTCCAGCTTCACCAAACAACCGTTGAAGGTTCTCAATGGAATGATCCCCGGGTAGGTTCTCAACCAGCACAGTGCACACCTAGAATGTGACAGAATTAAAACTACTAGAGTAATTTGGAAAAATAAATTTATCAATGTTGGTTCAAGAAAATTGTACCATCGGATCCCTGAACTCAGCTAATGCAAGAGGATGAAGGCGCTTCACCTTTTTCCCATTTGAACTAACAACCTATAGTGAACAGGCTTCATTGGTTACAAATGAAGGACAAAATTGAAGACACAGTGAACCAAAAATTTTGAAAATTCAAGAGACACAAGGAAAGGAATATACAAGGAGGGAAGATTCCTTTAGAGCTGCTGCAATGATTGATGGATCTTTTGTAAGCTTCTTCGTTTTTCTAAAAGAAGCAATAAGTCCAATGGGAACTGCAAGCATAGATAGAAAGTTCTTTTTTAATGAAATAATGATAGGATCACTCGGTGGAGATTCAGATATACACTATCAATGTAACAACTTAAACATTGGCAAAAAATCAAAACAGCTGGGAAAAAGTTACAGTAATCAATCTGGTGGGCAAAAAAGAAAGCAAAACCTTCAATGATTTTGGAATAAGATGGCCATAATCTAGAATCTAATGTTGGCAAAGGGAATTTTACACTTTCTTTATTTTTTTCTTCTGAAAATCTGGAACTTGCAAGACAGAATCAAAGGCTCGGCGATGGAAACATGAATCTCAGAGTTACAGTGAATGTTTAGCAATATAAGCATTGACCAAAACCAAAACTTCCATAGGGAGACCAAAATCCCTTTCCATTTGACGGAAAGTCAATGGAATATCAGATTCACATTGCAGTTTCAGATAAAAAGAGGATCCCTAGTCAAAGCAATTTAATATTACAATGTGAAGTATGTCCTTTCACTTACATAACATTAAATAAGTGGTCTTTGATCCCTAACAAAAGAATCGGTGAAGTGAGTATGGAAAACTTAAAAAGCTAAAAAGTCAAGCAATTACCAAATCCTTCAGCATTTTTTGAAACATATTTCATCAGAAACTTGTCATTTGGCAAATTTTCATCACTGAAATAATATTCCACCTGCAAAAGAAAAATCCATTACTCTGTGGACTTATTGGTTAAACGGTTGAACAAAAAAAGCATCTACTAACAGAAACTTAATAATCAACCCACAGGATAAGTACGAGATCAATCATAACAATGAATGATGATTTCCAAATATGCATTGACGTAAACGTAAAATCATATTCCAATTGAACAAAACCGCCTCACATCTAAGCCATACTACAATGTAAACGCTAAGGGCATGTGCAACGGACATCAGCATTTATGAGGTCCCTCATGTAAACGCTAATGGCAGAGCATTTTGGGGTTGCTTCTCATTTATGGCAGAGAGAAACAATTAGAGATAGCTATTTTTTTTTAAATTTATATTAATTTTTTTTAATAATTGAGGTGGAGGAGTTGGAGACCATCATGGGTTGCTCCATGCCCTAACTATCCCCAATATTAAGAGGTCAAAACCTAAAAACTGTTCAACAAATCAAATAACGGAATCCCACCCATAACTTCCATAAACGACCAATAACCAATAGCATCTGGAAAAAGTGCAGATTCGTAAAAGAATTAAGTCAAGAAAGAAGAAAAGCAAAAACTTGGCTAACGTGACGGCGATTTGAAATACAAGAGTTGGAAGAAGCCACCGCTAAAATTTAAAAACCCACTCCCCGTTCAAGAAAAAACAAGACCAGCCCTCGTTGATCATCAAGAAACCATTTTAACAACCCATTCAATTTCAACATAACATACCAAACTTCATACCATCAAAATAAATTCAATCAAGAAATCACCGCACAGAAAGTCAATTACAATAAATGAGCAAAGAAATCATAAATCAAGAATAAAAAAGGGTGAGCAGTTGCCTGCTTGATAATCTTGCTACGAAGATCATCCGATAGTTCAATAGGCTGCGTCTGAGCCGCCGCCGCCGGCGGGATATGAGAATCAGCGAGGTCAGGCGAGCCTACGGGCGAGAAATCGGGATGCTCTTCCTCGTGATCAAGATCAAGATCGTGATCGGAGACGTGAGGAGAAGCGGTGGGCACGCCGATCCCATGCCCTTGCGGATTTTCCATTGGATTGGAGAGAAAGGGAGTCAATAATGGAGAAAGGTAAAAAGGCTCCCGCTCTAATTTTCCCCTTCTCTCTCTGTCTTCGCCTTTTCTCTCGAAGAACTGTTTTCTTTCCCAAGGGTCAATTATATACTACACCCCATTTTATTTATCTATTTATTTTTTTATTTTAAACCTATTTTAGAAGTAATAAATAAAAATATCTTCTCAATCCTTTCCGGTGTGCTTCCCATTTTATTTATATTTTTCATATTCAAGTATATTTAGTTTTGGCAGCGCTTTTTACATTTAGCCACGAGCAACGGACCATTAACTGTGATATAAACAAATTCACTTATTATTTAATTTTAATAAATTAAATATTTATTTATTAAATTAATTTAATAATAATAAATTTACTACTTAATTGATTAAATATGCTTAACGATATATGC
>MAYD01485938.1:0-12321 GCA_001909325.1 Ruellia speciosa
AATCTGTATTGATAATATGTGAAAAAAGATTTAAGGCTTTTAATGGTAAATGACTAATTGGAGAGGGTAGGTATTGAGAAAATTTGAATGTGGTTGAAATATAAGGATAGTTTTGATCAAACAATTGGACTTTGTTCTTGGATATGGGGATACTAGTGTTGTATTAAATAATGGCCCAATAGATTTAAATCATAAGAGAGCATGTAGAAAAAGATTGAATGGAGAAATGTTGGTGTGTGTGTTCTTTTCTAGTAGTGTTGTTTATGTTAATATAGTCATGATATGATTAATGAGGTGATGGTTGTGCGTGCCAGCGACAGAGGTGTATGATTTATTCGTATGCCCGGAGGAGGTATCAAGTTGGAAGTTTCGAAATGCCAAAAATTGAAATGTATTTAATTTTTAAATCAAAGATTAGTATTTTGCATAATCATAAGACACCCTTAATATTACAATATTCAAGGAGTAGAATGATGAGGGTAATTCAAGGTTCATGGGCAGTCATGATAATAAGGCCCAATTTATATGATAAATCTAACTGTATCCAACAGTTATATCAATACTGTATTATGCTATTGCGAGTACTTGACGGGAGCATGGGCCCTTCTGTATGAGGGCTTTTGTAGATTGGATCAAAAGAATTTCTCTCTCTCATTGATTGTGGAAAAGTTCCGGAATTGGTTACCATCCTCAAGGAATTGGCTTTTTAGGAGTTGATTCTGCCCTTTTGTCTGTTAAATAGCGCTTTGATTCTATATTCCTTCTTAATACTATTATGGTATACATATTTCACAGCACACGTAAAAAGATATGTGAATATTATTGGTTTTAAGTCTTTCACAGTTACTATGAGAAGAGAATTTGCAACTAGGGAAAATACACTCGCACCATTTTTAGATGTCTGTCCTTTTCATTCTCGATGTTAGTTAAATAATCCCCAAGTCTAAATCCAATAATTTTGGTTCTCTCTTTTCTTTCTACGCGGTGTTGCCACTCCCATGCTCATTATTGTAGCACAAGTCAATAAGCATTACTATTGCTCTTCTCCTTGCACCTCTTAAGGAAACAAGTGGTGAGGTGCTTTAAGAAATCATATTAGCATGGAGTTGGACATTGATCTGCAAAAGTTGGGATCACTACAATGTGACAACATATCTTGTACACATATTTAATAGGGCCAATTCTAACTGCTCAGACAGCTTTCAATACTCATATTATCAATCTAAGGGGATCTTGATCTCTTCTTGGTGTGTGTTGAAATATTTACTTTGTTTTCTCTCTTCCTTGTAGATTCTAGTCAAAGTATGGAGCTCGAGGATCCTGAGGAATTCATACAATTAGGTTCTATGACTCAAATAGTAACTGTTTCAAATCCTGCAATGGATATCCCTACTAAGCAGAAAGATGGTGGCGATCTCAAAAGTTCTGAACCAAGTGAGAAAGAAGTATTACATGTGAACAGTGAGGATTTTTAGTGTGTAATTATGTGAAGCTTGGAGCTTATGAGGAATCTTTCTTGTTTTTCGTATCACTGCAGTCTCCTTTAGCTGTTTAGAAATAGATATGGAGAGCCACTAGTCTGAACTTATAACCGTTGGTTCTTGCAGGGGAAAGGACCTCTAGAGATAGTGGCCCCAAGGCTCCCTTTGATGATAGTAGGGAAATGAACCATGCCAGAGAAACTCCTTTTCCTGGGGTTTTCAGTGTAGCGTTGACAACTGCTGATGCTTCTTATGAGAAGGATGCTATAATATCTATTAAGGCTGAAACTGATCATAATTTCATAGACGATGTGGGTGATTTGAAACAACTATCCCCAAGGTTAGACTTCTTACTAATTCCAATTTTTACACAGCTTAAGTATTAATTAAAGTGAGCTTGTTTTGCTCCTCCTTGTTGGAGTTGAGCCCTAATGAGAATTAGGATTTTCAGGTTGCAAACTCCACATGTAAGATTGAGGGATCCTTCCTCTAGTGCTGAACTCGATGGTTGGGAGATTAAAAAGATGAGGATTGTGTGTGACTTTCATGCCCAAGGTTGGTGTATTAGAGGAAATTCGTGTAGGTTCCTTCACATAAAGGATGGATTAGATGCTGCATTGGATATAAGTGAACCATTGCAGAGAGAAGGTAATTTAAGTTTTCCTTTTTTTTGGCTATTGAAATCTAAATATTCTAAAATTCTGAGTAGTGTCTTGCATTATATTTTCATTTGATATAAAGGTTTAGCATATTTTTGGTTGTGGCAGCTTCTTCCAGTGCATGTATTCCAACACATCAAAGTGGTGATAACCAACTGTTGAACTGTACAACTGGGGAGTCGGTTTCGTGCCAAGATGGTGCATTGGGAAACACTCTTTTGATGGCTGGTGGAGGTAGTTATGGACATAATTTGTATATGGATAATCTGAGGTACCATGCCACTCCTTTTGTAAAGGGTGGCTTAATTGAGAGGAATAGCACAACCCATGATATTGCCTTTGGTTCTGCTGTTGAAACAACACCGAAGGAAATGGTTAGTAAGAAAAATGATATGGTACATGATAACCACAGGTCCATTAAGTATCCCTATTCCTATTTTAGGCAGCCTTTATCTTTTGGCTCTTCTTCTTGGAACCTTGATGCCCTGGGAACTCAGACCCCTTTGGAGAACAGACCAGAGCATCGTGCTTCGGCATCCTCTTCTATGCAGCGAAGCATGTCTCCAGCTTTGGATTCTAAATCAGAAGTTTTGTCTTGGAACCATGGTTTTAGGGATGCAGAGCTAGCTGATTGTAAGACTACAACATCTAACAACTGGGAGCCATCTGTTCCTTTCCGCCCTTCGCATGTCATAACTTGGAACTTATTGGTGAAAGAACATCTGCATGATCCCATAATTAAAAGTGTTGAAAAGAAGGATGTTGGAGATGGGATTCTAAAATTTTCATATTCTGACCAAGGCTCGTCTGTTAAGAATGGACATAAGCAGTTGGCCTCGTTGCAGGAAGAGGAATTGCATTTGAAGACTGTTCATATAGGTGATACCATGAGAGATAATATGTTGAGCTCTAGTTCAGATAATAAAATGAAATTGGATCAACCGAGGCACAAAATAGAACTGGAAGTTGATGATAGTGTACAAAATGATGAAACAGAAGTTGATTTGAAGAGAGATGGTCACATGCAAAATGAAGCCAAGGCTTTTAAATATTTTCAGGCTGCACTTATAGGATATGTGAAAGAATTGGTCAAACCAACTTGGCGAGGGGGCCTTTTGAGCAAGGATGCTCATAAAGTGATAGTTAAGAAGGCTGTTGACAAGGTTATGAGCACATTACCACCACAACAAATCCCGAACACAAGTGAATCAGTGAAGTTGTATCTTTCTTCATCACAGCCCAAACTTGTTAAGCTAGTTGAGGTTAGTCTCTTCATTAATTGATGATTTGTACTGGATCAACATATTCTGTTAGTTTGATATTGGGTCATTATCACTGCAGGGTTATATTGATAAGTATGGGAAATGTTGAGATGGCCTAATCAAATAGCGATTTGTATCATATCCTGTAGCTCTCCCAAAGGAAAGTTTTGAACCCATCTTTGTGAGCCTTCTTTAATTTTTTTGGTCATGGCTAAGAGCTGATACCAGGATGGTTAAAATATCAATGCTATGTTTTAAATATTTTGTTGCTACAGAGTGCAGACTACTAAACTTTTCCTTTGATATTGCTTATTTGCTATGCGAATTTTCTGAATACATTTTGGCGAATTGAGTTGAACAGCACTGCATATAGGTTACAAGCTACAATCTTTAGGTGGCAACTCATCTGATGCAGTTATATCGGTAAGTTTTTACCTGTGTAACCTTTAGGACAGGAGTTTATTAGAAATTAGGAGTTAGGAATATTGATGTATGTTTGTTTGCCCTGTGTCTAGTCCGAAGATTTGTCGCTGGAACTTTATTAACAGTTGACTGCAAAGCCTTGAGTTGTAAGAGTATTCAATGCAGCCATCCTTTTGCATTAACATCTATTTGAGGGCATTTTGTTCTAGGAATATGGTGGTACTAAGTGACCCAGGCAACTGTCACTGTTTGTGATTTCATGCTCTAGAGTACCCGGTGTACTTTTAATCTTATGCCCGTGAAGTAGGCACCTACTCGATTTCATGCTCCTGTTTTACCTATCTGATTTTGGAGATTGCAATGCTTATTAGTGGGAATATATATTGTTTTTTAATACTTTGAAATAAATGTAGGAAGGTACTAAGGTATATATGATTCATCATGAAAAAATTCTCATATGGATATGTTGATACGTCTCAACACTTTTGGGAACTTCAGAATTGTAAACCCTAAGCCCATTCATGAACCATGATTGTTAAATGTGAAAAGTAGAAAGGGAACACGTGCCACACTTACCTTTTTCTGTAACAATGAGGTGTGAATGCTGCACTAAACTAGATGTTAGCTTTTAGTACAAATTCATGTAGTCGTATGTCGCCATCGAATAGGCTTAAAACAAAGATTCTCATATAAATTGAAACATACCAGATTTTTTATATTTTCTAGGTATTTCGTTCCTCATCTAATATGAATCTGTGTCTCTACACTCTTCTAGGGATATCTAACCATTTTAAACATATATTTCCTTTATTTTTCTGCTGCATACTTCCTGCTGATTACATTCACTTACTAATTTTATCAATGCCCATACAGTTATTTTGACACTCTCATTTCAGTTGTCCTTATTTTCTGTTTTGCACATAATAGCTCAACTTTTAGCCCTATAGAGCATCATTAGTTGTCACAAGACTCCTTGGAGTGGTTGACTTATCACACAGCAGGGTTGCCTTGTGCAAGGTATTTGTGTTACCACTTAGTCAGCCTTCAACATGGCGAACAGCCAGATCAATATTTTTATTGGAATTATCCAAAACAGGATCCCTGACACGGCCCAAACCCACAATGCGACATCATGGAATATCAACAAACAACAATAAAGGGGAATGTCACAGGGGGAACATTGCATATGCAGTCTAACTTACGCCTCTGATCATGTCTTGTCACCCCATGATGCTTGTGTTGCCCATTGGGCGGGTGCTTACCTAGCGCCCATCAAAAATTCGTCGCCATCGGGTCCATTTCATGACACATGTTGCTTGTCTCTTGACGTGCATGTTGTTTGCCGTGCACTATATTGTCCTTCCATGCCAATGCTCTGACCGGTCAAGATAATCACTATCATACTAGCTTGCTCTGATCGGTCAAGATAATCACTATCATACTAGCTTGAACTTATGGTGCCACTTTGGATTACTCTATACAATGCTAAGTAAACCCATAGGTTACTCTAACTAATACGATGCCTAAGCTCGTAGAAAGTTTATATTATTAATTATATTTTTATAGACGCAGGAAAACATTTAGACATTAATTGCATAACCACAGAAAACTAAATTAGTGCGGGTGGGAAAGAGGTATGCATTGTCGAAGCGCCCCACTAAAATCTATATGGTACCATGATACCATTTTATAGGTCCACATGACCCGATAATCTAGAGATAATAAAACATCGTACGCTTGTGTTAGCTTGAATAGCTGAGCAATTTGAAAAATTGTGTAATGATACACATAATAAAGGTTAACAAGTGGATAACAATAATAATGATAACAAGGTAAATGAACAATATGTCAACCATTTATACATTATGGAAAAAGTAGCTAGTATAGATATGGAAGAAATATGTGAAAAGTATATAGAAAAGCTACAAGAATGCTGCCAGCTTTTCATAATTAGAGCTTAAAAGCTAATTCAAATGTTATCATCAAACATTATAATTAGTTTGAATGAGTCAAATTGCTAAAAGCTGTTGAACAATTGTTTTCCAAACACCCTTTTAGACACGTTTGACAATTAGGTATAGCGGTTAGTTGATAGTGAATTAGTTGGTTTAAATTAGTTTTTTAAAGCTAAATAAGGAAACACAAAAAGATGTTTATCAAACATCTGCATTAGTGTTTTAAACAAGTCACAAAGCTAAAAATTGTTTGAAACGTTGTTTGCCAAACACTCTTAAACTATTAATTAAGCTTAAGTGCTTAATTTCGAAGTTTGTTTCTTAGGGCATGTTTGGTTGTTAGTTGTTAGATGTTAGGGGTTAGCTTATAGATGATTCAATTAGTTGGTTTTAATTAGCTTTTTTAAGCGAAATGGGAAACACAAAAGGCTATTTACCAGACATTAGTTTTTTAACAAGTCAAAAAGCTAAACGTTGTTTGAAGCGTTTACCAAATTAAGTGCGTAATTTGAGAGTTGGTATCCTTTAGTGCCCACTGTGCATGCACTAATGAGGGTGGGCAATGTACTCTCTCAGATAAGATATTAAGAAATAATATCGAATATCTTACTTTAAATATAATTCTTGGACACCACTTAAACCCCCCATGTTAAGAAAATAGATCAATACCTCCTTTAAGTTAATTTAAACTCCGCACACTCCCCTTGATGTGTGAGTGTGTGTTTTCTTGTTTTGGTGTTCGTAAGAATGGACCGGAGGCCTTTTTGAAAAACACATGGCATGTCAACTGGGGAGTTTGGTGAATCAAAACGGTGATACAAGGGGTCATCTTTGGGTTTGCCCATAGTTGTCAGTGGCGCATGGTGCGGTATTGCGCAAAGGCTGTGCAATGCCATGGCATGTGGCATTGCGCGCACAACAAGAAAGATTTTTTAAACAAAATAAAAATATACTGGAAAAATCATAAACAATCCAAAGTAAATTCAAAACACATCCAAAATTAAGTGTAGAACACATTCAACATCCAAAATAAAGCCATAAATACATAAATCCATCACTTCCCAAGTTTGAATACCAAAGTGCTACTAATCATTCATTATCAAAGAAGTCGTCATCTTTTTCAATCTCTTCCCCATCGTCATCTATCCCTTCCTCATCGAATTCAAGTTCTTCGTCATCTTCTTCTATTTCATCTTCAAATTCATCTTCAACAATAAACCCACGTAAACAAATAACCTTGCTAAATGGAACCTGCGCACAGCAGCAACAGTAGAGTAGAGTAGAGTGCAGATTTGGTGGCGCTCAGTGAGGTTCAGCGGCGAGGGGCTAGGGTCGGAGACAGGGCGGCGAAGCCGGTGGTGGGTGGGGTGGAGTGGAGCAGTGACCAGTGAAGAGCTAGCCGTGGCGGGAGTGAGGAGTATTTTACTAGGGTTTCTTTATTTGGGTGCAATTAAAATTGTAAATGGGAAAACATGTTTTTTTGACAAAAGTGCTAAACAAAACCAAAAAAAAAGAGAAGAAAAGGCAACCATTCCTGTTGTGCACTTTGCATGCGCCACGACACGCCTCACATAAGCACAGCACAACGCCACAGGGTTTGGCGCTGTGGCTGTGCCACGCGTGCCATGCGCCACGGAGCACCATTTACAACTACGGGTTTTCCTAAAAAGGTATATTTTATTACTCATCTTATTTTATTTCAGCATTTTCATTTTTAATTTTGATTTGTATTTGGTTTAATGATTGTTGTTATAGGTCTTTTGTTTTTGTTTTTATAAATTTATTTGTATTGATGGTTTTACAAATTATACCATGGGTTTCTCTATACCAATGGGGGCTCTCCTCTTACTACCCCCATGGAGATGGTTTATGGGGTCCTACTAAGTATGCTTACCTCGCCAATGCTAGGCCGTGAAGTTATAGCGTTGGAAAGCTCCACTCTTGGAAGTCGAACTTTCAGTTGCTAATTGCGCCAAGATTTCTTTGTGAAAAATATGAATTGGAGTTTAAAGGGAGGGGGGCCATTTGATGGATGCAGCCACCACTAACTTGACTAAGTCATTACCATGAAGAGAGAACCTACAACTCATGACAACAGACTTCATGGTTGCTAGCTATCATGTCTTAGTTTGTAGATGCTGGGGGACATCTTTAGCACTTAAAAGAGAGACGGTTTGAGAAAACCAACCGTGTTCAACTTGATTGAGGAATAACATGGATATATGTTGACGAATTTGTTCAACTTGCACAACACAACCCACAAACTTATGGCTTTGGCCAATCATCATAATTGTTGAGAGCATCTGCGGACTAATAGGAAATCAGCATTGGGGAGAACTTGGGGAAGAAAACTAGTACAGCTTATACTTTGGTACTATACAAGAAACTCAAATGTATTTTCTCATATTGAACTAAACAATAAAAGTCTATATGTAGATTAAATAAAATGATTAACACCAAAATAAAATTAAATGGCATATTAATTGTATCTTAATCCTACCAAACTAAATACACATTTATAAAATCTAACGTAGGAGATAAATGATTATTAAACTATAATTGATTTTTATTTCCTAGTTGTGTAATTGAGGCCTTAATCATATAAACTAAGCTTGTGATTAATTTTGAGGTAATAATTTATCAAAGTTAATCCTTTCTAAATTTGGTTGTATAATGAGTATCAGATTAATGAATAAAACAAATGAAAAATAACAAATAAAATTATATCAAACCCGAAAATCACATTGAGCATTGCATACTCTTGTTCTGTTAAACAATCAATCCTTCAACATATGTGTACTCACACGTACAATAACTGAACTGCAAAAATTCATGCAGGTTGAACCAGCGGGTGCTATGATGGGATTTCTTCATTCCAAAATTCCAAATATATTTAAGTAGTTATAATATACAACCGACACTGGCAATAAATTTCTCCCTCCCTTGTCTTAGACTCATTTAATCAAATTACCTTTTGATACAAGTGCATGACATATTTTCATCCTACAGCAGTGATCTCTCATTGCATCTGCTATAATAGACTCTTTGGATTTCTACTTGTGCATGCTCCTCCTCAAGGATAGAAGTTGATCAAAGTGATAAAAGAGTTATGTCTCCAGAAAAGATATAACAATTATGCAACAAAAAGTTTTGTCTACTACAATTTTATATATTATTACCTGCAATTTTCAATACTTATACCCGTTGGATTATAGATGAGTTTTTTCAATACTTATCCCCTTGGATGGTAGGTGGGGGATAAGTATTGAAAAACGGAGGTAGTATCATTGATTCCTTGAACATGTCCCTTTACATGCACATTCTTTTTCGACAGTCTTGCACGCGAAATACCTTTTCACAAATGGGATGGTGGGATTTAATGACGAGACCTCTTGCTTTGATACTATATCTCAAACGCAGCAACAATGTGTTGAAATAATTGTTCAGTAACATATTTTATATGCTTGTACATACATGATTTTTGTAACCTGAATTCTGGTGTAGATGGGAGAAGTTAAAATATCTTTAGTGTATAGCTTAGTATGTGCACAGTCATGCACATTTCTGTATCAAGAAAGTGCTTCACTGACCAAATCTGAGTCTTGAGCAATGTGACTTGGTGCATAAGTAGCAGTCTATTTATAATTTGCATGAAGAATTTTCTGCAGTGGGATGGTTGTTGGTGTGTCACCTTGGAACTACTGAATATTTTTGCATTGGGGGATATAGGTGTTGCTAGGGAGTTCTAATTTGAAAACACTGGTGATTGATGAACACCAGATATTAAGAGATTGAGTTGATATTTGTTGAGAGTGTGAAACTATGGGTTTCACGATACTGATATTTGACACGGGATGCACTGCCAATTTTGTTAATTAATTTACATTGACAAGAAAAGGCATCACCCATGGTTTTACCAATCCTGTGAATGCAAATGTAGAATTGAGTACTATATTTTGTATTCAAGGATGTGATAATGATATGATCTCTGAAAGGCATGGGCTATGATCTTGTGTACGGCCCAAAGTACATGTTATTGATAGTGGTTTTAATCAAGTTGAACATGGATTGAGTTATTGATGGATCAATTTAATGTTCTTATCGATAATATGCTCCCATGAGTGATTCAAATCCTGTTTAAGGTTGCACAGGTATTGATCTGCGGATTTAAGAAATACATTTTAGTTGATACTTGAGTCAATATCTGATTTCAGTACAAACATGCTGAAAGAGCCATATAGCTGTCATGTGCTTAGATGTTCGATCAAATTACATGATCGGAATGTTAATGTATCTTTACAATCACTACTTAAGTGTTATTGCCTTAGATGCACTGCCCACTGTGAAAATGCCATGAAGAGTGCTCAGTTCACCCCTTGACTAACTTTTCCAGTGATCACTGCATCTAATTTTTCGTTCATGCTTCATCTCTGAGAGACCAATTTTGCTTTGATTCCAGATGTTTGACATTTTGTTTGTTTGGTTTGTTTGGAAATGTCAGGTTTTCAGTGAAATGAAGGTTGATGAAGATAGTTACTGTGACCCTGTGATATTGTAACTTACGAAGTGAAGATTCATGTTGTTTGGCATCATCAAATTTCATTGGTTTTCTATATCTGATTTGTGTGATGATTTTGAGCCTTAATTTCACAACAGTTGTATAAATGTGGTGTCTGATACCATCCACCTAGCCAAAACAATCTGGAATGACTGTCCGACCAAATAGCTTGAACGAAAAAAAAAAGTATCACTAATTTCTTCATTGTTTTGTTCCAAGTTCGAAGTACCATTTGTACAAATAAGAAGCCTGGTCATTGCATGATCTGTTCCTTGTATAGATTACATAGATACAAGATTTGTGAAGCTGAATCTGTTCAATTATTGATGAATAAATTGTTGTTGGGATTATCATATTTGTGATCTCTATATATGACATTCTTGAACCTAGTTGCTCGATCAATTATCTTACTTTGCGGTACACCATGTCTTCTGGTAGTGCTTTGGCCACACCAGCCAACTGGCTTAATTGGGTTATTGGCTATATGTACTATGTTGGCTATGTAAGGTCGGTTGGGGCCTGGGATTATTGGCTATATGTACTATATTAATTCAATTTCAGCAAAAATACACTTTTAAGATATTCAATATTTCAACTGTTTTAAAACAACTTCAAGCAATTCAACAATTGTTATGATAAGTGGACTATAGGATGTACCTGTGACTGCGTGCGAATGGCCAATTTTATAGGGGTGGCGTTGGTGACTTTTTACCCACCCAAACCCAATATCTAAGCTTAACAATGAGTTAAAATCTAGACATAATTAGACCCAAATTTCTAATGGGTCTTAGATTTGGGTTAGATCATAACCCATAAATTCTGGGAACAATCCAATTCATTTCTTAAATAAATTTTGAATTAATTATTTGTAGTCTACTTTAAATTTTACTACTCTATAATGTAATTTGCAATCTTTAAAAAAATAACATTTTTAGGAAGTTTACACTTTAAACTCTCTCCCTATTTAAATATTTGTTACAAGGAGTCACACCAACTCCCGTTTGGTAACAAATATTTTGATATGGAGAGAGTTCTTGATAAAATGAATTTGAATTGATGTCATGACTGCCGATGGACAATTAATTTCATGTGAATTTTTTTTTCACACAATAGTATAATTTTATTTTACACTATTTTTTTCAAATATGTATATGGAAATGGCAAGTTTGTTTTTTTTAAAGAAAAGATATTTTATCAAGTGGCTATGAAGAGGAATACAATTAGGGACCCAAAAACAACAGCTCATACACCAAAGTAAAAGTGAGGCATTACTAAACATGATAAGAAAAAAGGCACGAAGGTGCTGCGGGAATAAAGATAAATAGTATCATAAAGATATTATTTTGTAAAGGTTTTAGGACAAAATTTCCAATACAAACAATGCGCCTAAGCCATGTGGGTAATAAATCATGATTCGTAACTTGATAAGTTCGACCTCTTCAACAAGTGTGCAAAATTCCCCCGAATGTGTACGGGGGGAGAAGGGTGTGACCTTAGTATCACCGGAATAGTGATTGTTCCTTTGGTGGTCATCCTTCAACGAGTCATTCTTCTTACATGATTTCTCCGATGGCAAGGCAGACTCCAGTATTGGGGCGTCCCCGGTGCTTATCTTAAATTTCACGGGAGGAAAATTTAGTACTACGCGATTTTACATTAGACTTTGAGGATTTTAACCCTTTTTTTAAAACTTTTTTTTCCGAATTGCCTCTAGCAGGAAAATATAGTCAAATAAAAACTCATCAAACTGAGGGACCTAATCACTATCTTCCCCAACAACAGATCGAGACTCTTGATCAGCCCCCTGAGCATTATCTCGAGGGACCTAACATTTAGCTGAGCCCTTAACAAGAGATGACAAGATATGGGCCTTTAAATGAATTTGTCTAGCTGGGCAATTTAAGCAAGGGCCAAGTGTTGAATTAAAGAGGTCCAGTCTGGACTTAACATTTAGCTGGGCCCTTAACAAACACGCTGGGATGA